>JARYGA010031171.1:0-55431 GCA_030545235.1 Helianthus tuberosus
AAACCTCAACCATTCATTCCACCAAAATTAGCCAACCCGTTCACTGATCCAACATTCATTGAAGGACATGATCCTGCAAGGATTGTGCCTTTAGCAGCAAACTACCCACTGGAACTGCCTGCTATTAAAAATGAAATGAGGCAGTTCTACACAGTGGATGACCCTGCAAAAGAAAATTTCCATCCCTCATTGGTTTCATGCCTCCTAAAAACTTGGATGAGTATTTAGAACTCAAAGCAAAGCAGGCTGAATTACAAGACAAGTATGAAGGTCAGGGAGAAAGTGATAATATCATCTCAAGTCGAATGCAACTTTTGCTGAGCAAAGTCTAGAAACTGGAAGATTATGCAAGAGACTTAAGCAAAGAGATGTCTAATTTACCACCAAATCCTAACCTACAAAAGGAGATGAGACAAGACCTATTGGAGCTGATCATGAGAGACAAGTTCTATCCTGCCAAGGTTGAACAATTCAAAGACTGGCCACTCATTGCACTTAAAGCTGAAGCAAACAGAATTGAAAGAATCAGAAATGATCCAGGTATGAAAATATTTGCACCAGACTGGAGTAAGTATAAAAAGAAACTTACAGATCTTACCTTGGAATACAAAAGAAAGAAGCAAGAGTTGGTTACAGCCAAATATGGTACAGCAAAAGCCATATCAAAATGGTCAAGGCAGTACACTGATATGGTGTATGCAAAGCTTGAAAAGAGAAGAGAAACAGATCCCACTGTTCCAAAGAAACTAGCATACAGAGACAAGAAAGCTGATGAGCCACAGCAGCAGGCCCTCTCTTTGAAAACCTTGTTCATATCATCTGATACCTCCATCATTGCCTTAGATCATAGAAAAAGGCAAAAATAGATGGAAGAATGAAGTGTTTTGGCATCATCTGTTCCACAGGAAGATTGTTGGGGTTGAACCCTACAATGGAACAGATGATATAAAGCCAAAACTGGTTCAAAACAGTGGATCATTATAAGCAGTGCTTGTACAAAGACTTTCCCCTTGATAGTGGCTCTAACAACTGATTGACTCCAAGTACTGCCCATTACAACTGCTGACAGGCCAAGCACTGATGAAGATTAAAAGTACTGAAGCTCTATCTATTGATGTCTCCTAAGTACTGCTGAAGACTAATGCACTACCCATACAAGGACTGTTCAAGCGTTGAAGAAAGCACAGATGCTCAACATTGTCACACCCCAAAAACGTCACAGCGGAATATAAAACGTAGTGGTGATGGAAGCTGGTGCCCATTTCTTTCTTGATGTTTGATGCATTATAGTGTTGGACATTATTACTTAATTAAAATGTATATTTTAAACTTAACGTCCCAAAACATGACATAACCATGACAAGATAAAGTTGTCCTTTGATCCTTAGGGATCATATTACGTTGTCCCAGAAAGTTTAAAAGTCAGTCCAACATTTTAAGTAATTAAACATGCATCAACAACCACAAGATACGCCATAATTCCCGAAGCCAAACTCATGTACCTGTAGAACACGTTAAAATCAAGTGTCAACACAAAGGAAGGTGAGTTCACATATTCACTTACAAACAATTTGATTCCAAGGAAAACTTTCTGATTAGGTGTTTATTTGAAAACATCCATATAATTTTAGAAAGTCCATTTTACTTCCTTAATAAAATCCATGGGCCTTCCGTCGGTTCATCAATCCGACAACTGTAATATATATATTGCCCAGGTTTTGTATATTAAATTATTGCGTCAACTTTCAGACTCGTATGTTAGCTAGACGATACGAACTATATATTAACCATGCAAGGATAATCAAAGCTAGACAATAAACATAATTTAAATTCGTCGTTTGACTTGACACGGGGTGACCGGTCACGACGGGGTTGTCAACCCGATAGATCTACCAACAATTCATCGCGTGCAATACTTAAATGATTAAACGACATCATGGGTGCAGGGTCCTCTTGAAGGACAATATGATGTCTGCCTCACGTACAATATATATATCCTACTAATATGACAATTTAATACACGACGTTGTACGAATTCCCCTTACTCTCCATCATATGAGACCCAGTCAAGAATTCGTCCCCAACTGTACGGTCATCTTTCGCTTAGGAAATACCGTACTTTCAATATTCATTCATCAAAAACGTTTTACTTCGAAACGTATGACTTATCAAAGTCCATATATATATATTATATATTAAAATGTATGTTTTATTTCGAAAACATTATTAAACCCTTTTAATGACGTGTTCTACCCCCAACATATATACAAGGCAGTAAAAAGAGGGGTTTAGTGACACTCACCTTTAGGTGCGTATTTTTAATAGCGCAATCCCAGAGATTGATTTTCTACACGTCCTAATATAGGAATGATTCTAAATCAATATACATAACACACAAAAATCCTAAGTTTCTCCGTTTATGAGAATTATCACATAACTTTGAGATTTTCTTGAAAAGTTATCATTTTTTATTATGTTGGCACGTTAATATATATATGAGTCCATATATATATATATTTATGATTTTACGACTTGAACGATTTTATTGGTGACCTTTATTGTGTAAATCCGTTAACTTTCCCATTTATACGCAATATATCTACGATTTGCGCGTCGTAATATATATATATATATAAACGTTCATATAATTTAATCATCGAAACACGCGAAATCTTTTTAACTTATCTATTTTGTCATTTTAAAGCAAATAAACATATAATATCTTATATTCGTCAAATTTCATGCTAGACAAACAAGTTACACACTTAACGCAATTTTTACCTTTTCTACCGCACAAAACGTATAAGTATACATGCGTAATCCAAATCTTTAAAATCATGTTAAATCTTAACATATTTTCACATTCTCATGTTTAAATCATATAACACATTTTAACACATAAGGTTTACCCAAAATTTACCCATACTAGTGTACTTTGAAAAATGCGTATTTTAGCGATTCGGTAAAGTTTTCGGCGTCGGAAGTCACGTATGACCAACCAAACACCAAGTAAACTTAGAATTAGTTAAAATACTTATGTTTAAACTAAAAATATCAGTTTACTTACTGATCTAAATTAGTTTTATAAAAATCACTTGAAAAGCCGATTTTTGACCGTTTTAACGCATAGTTTTGCGTTAAACGTTACTATAATTATCCCAACTTAAAACGACTTGATATTTTAACATAATACATGTTATTTACTGATTAAAATAGTGCTTATAATCAGATTAGTGCAGTTTTTGTGTAACTCACATAAATAAAACGATTTCACGCATTTTACAACACATAAAGCACCAAGTACAACATGCAAAGCTAGCAAACTTTATGACAAAGTTTTATATCATTTTTACACTTAAAATATTCATATTTTAGTGTTTAGAATCTGTTCAAAAGTTATTTTTATCAAATCATTTTTAAATCATCATTTCATGCTTTCATATCAACATGCATGTTCATGTATGTGCATCTAATGCACTCATACAACATCATTATCATCACTTATGATCTAATCACACCCAAGAACATGTTAAATCCATGTTCTTACAAATCATAACCTATATCACCCATTTTCACATAATCATTCATACATAAATGCAAGTGTTTTTACCTTTATGAATATATGACCGAGATTACATGCATGCATACACATATACATACATACGAAATATATATACTTACATAACCTCCAAAAGTTCACTTTTTCATCAAACCCTTTTCAAATCATGAAACACTTTTTGATCATTCTTTTATACCATTTTTGACTCATGCATGTATTCTATCATTCAAGAATCATATTATTCATGAATCACTCAATCAAAAATCAAAACACAAACATATACATACACACATAAACCTACGGCTACACACATATACTTATTCATCCATTTTTATTTATTCAAAAACCCATTTGTTTTTAGTTTCAAGTTTTGTGTTTTATTCCAAGAACAAGAGAAACTTCTATCATCAAGCATCAAGAATATGGTTTTTAAAGTAAATTTTATACCTTCTAGTTCTTGAATGATTTTTAGCAAAGATTTGATGATATGAGACTTAATTGTTGCTTGAAACACCTTGAAACCACTTCTAAACCATTAAATGAACTTATAAACACTTTCTAATGAGTTTGAATTCTCAAGAACATGGTTAGAAATTTCGAAATCCATGTGATATGGGGGTATTTCGGCTGATTTTAGGAGAGAGAGAGTATTGTGTGATTTTGAAATGAATGTCTTGGATATTGAAGTATATTGAAAGGTTTAAGGAAGTTGTCATCATACACCTCCATCTAGAACCAATGTGTGAAGGAGAGAGTGAGAGAAATAAGATGCATGGCAGCCAACACATCTCCTTTCTCACATATGTAATCACATACACACATATATATGTATATATATATTCAAAAACTGGTATTTTACTGGATACCAGGTATTTTATCTAGCGTTTTAACTCGTTTTAGCACGTTTTAAATTATTTTTAACACTCTATAAAAATAAACTCACCAAAATATTATTGAACAATATTTTGTTTGCCTAGATTGGCTACGTTGCCGGTATTTGGCAGTATGCGCGCTGTGCTGCGGGGTACGCGCTTAAAATCACAAAAATAGGGATTTATGTGTTTTTATTTATTTTTATCATTCTAAAGTAATAAACTTATTAAATTATTACTAAAATAATTATCAGTTGCCTTGACAGGCTGTGTTGACAGTATTTTGTCGGTACACGCGCTGCATTGCGCGGTACGCGCTTAAACTCGAAAAATAGAGTTTCCTAGCGTTTTAAATTATTTTTCCACACGGATATGATTAAAATAATTATTCTAATCATAACAGACTATTTTTAGGATTTTAACACTGATCGGGTGGTCACCGACGTTCGTTTCGCATTTTATCCGTTACGCAATAAGCGTTCATTTTACCGTTGCCAACATAATTTTTACCAAGGTTTAAATTTATCAACTCATTAAATTTCACATATAAACGTCATAATCAGTCACATATAGCCTTTTACCTATTCACAACACGTGTTACAATTGTACGGTACGGCCTGAAAAGTCTCCCCCTGTTTAGGAAATTTCGTCCCCGAAATTTTACTCTACAGGTTTTGTTTTTGCACTGGGTGGAAACAGCAAAAACAGGTTTAATGAATACAGTCTTATAGTTTCTGCGAGAAATTTTGATTCTTACAAAGAATCTTCGTAGACCTATATTACATACACTCTCAATCCCTAATCTCACACCTCAACGCTCTCCTCCCTTTCCAAGGTTCAACATTTACAAGCACTTAATCAAGAGGATTAAGTCAAAATTCCACCAATTCGGGTTCTACATACGTATATTTACATATACATTACCCCGTATCTAAGATAGTCTGAGTTTACACCCGATTAATCCAACTCGAGATGGGCTCTCGAAAGAATCAAATCTCATAAACTCGGCTTCCTTCCTTCTTGTATTCATTCCAGATATCCACAAATCGCCAAATCAATAAATCGCATACACGACTAGAATGCTGAAATTCGCCTGTCCGGTTATTAGCATAACTCTTCTAGCTATACGTACTGCTTCTACGGTGTTCGATAAACTTCCGTTTATCTTCCAAACAAATCTCTATAAAGAACAGAATCAGTGTATTACCCATTATACACTATTTCAACTGAACCCAAACAATACTTCAATTTTATAGTAGCTTGAGCCTATAAGCGACTGATCCAACTCAATATGGGCTCTTGAAAGGACCTAATCATTGTGGCTCAGCTCTTCTTCTCTTTGTTAAACCTAATAGCACCTCTGCAAGATAACTCCTTTAACAGAATCCAATTTTCAATCTGGAATTTGCAATAGTTCCTTCAATTGTCCATGTAATCCTTCTGTTGATCAATTGGCGACTTTTAACCTTCTCTCGATCCAGGCAAATCCTGTCGCTGGTTTCCTAGATAAACTAAGGTCTGGTTAATCGTCCTTTTTCATGTTAGCTCAACATAATGGTGATCAACACTTCCATCCATGCAAGGCTTCAAATGGAGCAACCTGAATACTAGCGTGTTAATTATTATTGTAAGGTAACTCTGCCAAAGGCATGTGAGTATCTTAACTTCCTTCGGAGTCCATCATACACGCTCCCAACTTTTCTTACAAGGGTTTGAAAAACTTCCTTTCACTTTTCTGCCCAGTCAATTCCCTTTTTCCCTTTTCGGGGTTATTAGTGTCGAAGGCTGCACTAATTTAGGGAAGTTCTTAATAAATCTCCGATAGCACCTAGCTAGTCATATGGATCATTATACTCCCGACGGGGTCTTTGGAGCTCCTCATCTTTCGATTGCTCCAATCTTAGATTGATCTACATGCATACCTTCCTCATCCTCAACAACTCCATGGTTAACTTCAAACGTTACTCATGATTCTCCTTGGTTCGAACATAGGCAAGTATGTCGTCGATGAATATTATCACGAATTCATCCGATTAGGGTTTCCATACCCTATTCACGAGATCCATGAATATAAATGGCGCATTAATGTAGTCAAAAGGCATGACTAATAACTCGTAATGGCCATATCGTGTTCAAAAAGCAGTCCCGAGAATATCTTCGTTGACAACCTTCAACTGATGATATCCTAATCGTAGGTCGATCTTCGTATAGCAGCTGGACTCCTGTGGCTTGATCGAACAAATCGTCAATCCTCGGTAAAGGGTACCGATTTATTGATAGTCAATTTGTTCAGCTCTCTGACATCAAAACACATCTTGAAGGATCCATCCTTCTTCCTTACGATAAAATAGATGCACCCCTAAGCGAAAAGCTTAGTTAAAGGAAACCCTTGTCTAGCAGCTTTTGAAGCTGATTTGACATTTCTATCATCTCAAATGGTGATTAATCTACAAGGAGATTGTGCAATTGGGTGCAGCACCGGATGCCAGATCGATTTAGAATTTGATCTGTCTCGCAGGGGGCAATCCAGGTAAGTCTTTTTAGGAAAACTTCTGGATAATCACGAACAATAGGAATCTCTCCGATATTCCTACATTTGGCCTTCATATCCATCACGTTAACAAAGAACGTAGGATAGCCTTTTCGCAACAACTTGAACATCCTCAAAACACTGACGACTCTCAACCATCAACACTCAACACTCGATACTCGACACTCGATTGGTCTCCGCGAACAACTATCACCTCTCTACCGTCATCAGGACGAGATATTCCAGCTAGCTTCTTCAAGCGATATTCCCCACTTCATCCTCGAAAAATCAATCCATTCTTGTATCTTTGTCAAAGCTCCCCAACTCCACTCGAAATAATCCAACTCTATAACTACGATTTCCTAACTAAATACAACAACCGTAAACGACCTCACTAATTTCCATCAACTTACCAATTGCTAGTTCTGTCAGGCACTTTATACCCAGCTTACTTGTTAGTGAACACAAAAATGGTTCAAAGTTTCTCGAACAAAACTCAAGTCAGCTTTGGTATTAAAAATAGGAACATAAATTGGCTTTTGATTCGAAACATACCTGTAATGACAGCAAGATCGTCTCGTACCTTCCCAGCGTTTAGCTCGAACGCGCTACCCATGGCATTCCTGACCCTTCATTTTCAAACAATCTCTCTCGAAATGTCCTTGCTCACCATACTCGTAGCATCCCTCGAGTGTAACTCCATCCAAGGTACTCTTAGCATAGCACTCACGAGTCATATGTCTAGTCCAACCACATCTGGTGCACTTTCTTCACTCATCCCTGTAAGTCTTCTTCTCAAAACTACTCCTACCATCCCTGGCATTATCCTTTCTAGAACGGCTAGAACTGGCTACATACACCTTCCTCGAACTACGTTTCTCTTCACCCTTCTCATCGGTACCTTTTCTTGAACTCTCAGACCTTCGCTTTCGCGAATCCCCAGATCTAGGCTCGGAATACGTAATTATTTGAATGGTCGATCCGCTGTGACGACCCGACATCATGTATACCGTTGCCAAGTCATTGCATAAAGCACCAGTAAATGATCTTGGGTTACAACCCTGGATAGTTTTGCGTGTACATCTATGTACTGTTCACAAGGTTAATGAAAATCAGGAATACGCTCCGATTATATCATAAAACAAGAACTACTAAAACTTTCCGATCATTATATCATCTGAAGGGTTTTCCGATCTGTGTCCCACCAAAACCATACCCATGAGCATCACGTCCACGTTCCTGGCCATTATTTTGGTTAGCATCGCGCTGTTCCATGGCAGTATTAACGTGTTGGGCTATGAGTTGTGCCAACTTTCTTCCGGGGTAATAGGTAGTCCAGAACACTGTCTCGCTTTTGGCGGCATTTCGTCGTTTCTATTATTTACAACAATAATAATCACATAAGACAATAACCAAAAATAATTCAATCATTAAATGGTAGTGGACCAAACATTGCGCATGTATAATATCCACATATTAATGAGAACAATTCTTAAACCAAAAGAAACCCATTTGATATTTATGCCAGAAATTTACAAAGCTTGTGTTTAGTACTAAGACTAATCAAAATTTGGCGTGTCTACATCAACACCCGCAACAAGTCTATATGAAATTTCCTCCTAAATATCTAAAAATTTGGCATGCAAGCCATAAATAGGGTTCATCAAATGAGACATACAAAACAAACAACAGAAACAACCAACAACTAACGCTTCAATCCCTGGAAGTCCAACATCTTCATAACAAGCTCATCATAACAGTCTATCTATCCCTCTAAGTCCTTCATCGTCTCCTTACCTCCGCATAACGTGGCGAACTAACAATCACGGTGAGAGCGATTGCCCCAAATCTCCTTCTACTTCTTCAAAGCGGACGTTGTCTCAGCTCTCAAAGTCGAATGCGATCTCTCTAATGGGTTGAGTCATCTTCCTACGGCGAGTGTAGACTTAAAAGAGGTGTGGCAAAACACGTGACTCGAATAGCAGAACAAATGATTCTATAACGACGGGCGAAAGAAACTCAAGTGTAGGCTCAACAGTATCAGTGAGCAGGACTACTATTGGCTCTATAGGCCGAGACGTGACATATCATAACCGTACAAAGTAAGTGTGTGATCAACGTGAATAGTAACACATAAGGCCTAAATAAACAGAAAATCACGTATGCACATAAACACATAAGGGTTTTCATACATGATAAAATTTCCACATTTATTTGAAAATCTTGGCTTCGGGAATTTTGGACTTTAAATCTCAAAATTCTTCGGTTGAAGTCTAGTGTTTTCCTTCGAAAACATCTAGTTCGCTAACAACCATTGGCTCTGATACCAACTTCTGTCACACCCCAAAAACGTCGCAGCGGAATATAAAACGTAGTGGTGACAAAAGCTGGTGCCCATTTCTATCTTGATGCTTGATGCATTATAGTGTTGGACATTATTACTTAATTAAAACGTAGATTTTAAACTTAACGTCCCAAAACATGACATAACCATGACAAGATAAAGTTGTCCTTTGATCCTTACGGATCTTATTACATTGTCCCAGAAAGCTTAAAAGTCAGTCCAACATTTTAAGTGATTAAACATGCATCAACAACCACAAGATACGCCATAATTCCCGAAGCCGAACTCAAGTACCTGTAGAACACGTTAAAATCAAGTGTCAACACAAAGGAAGGTGAGTTCACATATTCACTTAAAAACAATTTGATTCCAAGGAAAACTTTCTGATTAGGTGTTTATTTGAAAACATCCATATAATTTTAGAAAGTCCATTTTACTTCCTTAATAAAATCCATGGGCCTTCCGTCGATTCATCAATCCGACAAATGTAATATATATATTGCCCAGGTTTTGTATATTAAATTATTGCGTCAACTTTCAGACTTGTATGTTAGCTAGACGATACGAACTATATATTAACCATGCACGGATAATCAAAGCTAGACAATAAACATAATTTAAATTCGTCGTTTGACTTGACACGGGGCGACCGGTCACGACGGGGTTGTCAATCCGATAGATCTACCAACAATTCATCGCGTGCAATATTTAAATGATTAAACGACATCATGGGCGCAGGGTCCTCTTGAAGGACAATATGATGTCTGCCTCACGTACAATATATATATCCTACTAATATAACAATTTAATACACCACATTGTACGAATTCCCCTTACTCTCCATCATATGAGACCCAATCAAGAATTCATCCCCAACTGTACGGTCATGTTTCGCTTAAGAAATACCGTACTTTCAATATTCATTCATCAAAAACGTTTTACTTCGAAACGTATGATTTATCAAATTTCATATATTTTCAATGAAAAAATATATATATTATTATTATATATTAAAAGGTATGTTTTATTTCGAAAACATTATTAAACCCTTTTAATGACGTGTTCTACCCCCAACATATATACAAAGCAGTAAAAAGAGGGGTTTAGTGACACTCACCTTTGGGTGCGTATTTTTTATAGCCCAATCCCAGATATTGATTTTCTACACGTCTTAATATAGGAACGATTCTAAATCAATATACATAACACACAAAAATCCTAAGTTTCTCCGTTTCTTATAATTATCACATAACTTTGAGATTTTCTTGAAAAGTTATCATTTTTTATTATGTTGGCACGTTAATATATATATGAGTCCATATATATATATTTTTATGATTTTGCGACTTGAACGTGTTAGTTCATTCGTCTGTAGCTTCCGTCAGCATTTAGTCATATTTTGTATGTTTATGTCCTTTATGAACAATTATGTTTATGTATGTATGTACGTAGTATGACAACTCAGGATATGGGTTTGTATTGTAAAAGTGTTGACTAGAGTTGGCTTGTGTCACCCGATCGAATGGGCCATCCGATCGGACAACACTGTCATCCGATCAAACAGCAGCCATGTCATCCAATCGGATAACACTTAGTAGCCTCCCGAGTTGCCTATAAATACCCGGTCAGGGTATGTCATTTAGGACATTTGCTTATTCTGTTGGTGTACTCTATCAAGTCTGACTTCTACTGGAACTTGTGTACTTTCAAGGCATCTTAATAGAAAGATCAGACGGTGTTAAACGTTGAATACTTTGTCGTACTTCTGTGACTTGATCCAATGGATTCCGCACATTGATCAAGGTCGATTCGTCTACGTTTGTGTCAATCAGATCCTGTACAAACCAGACCTAACAAGTGGTATCAGAGCATCCAGGAGACTGAATCGAGATCTACGACAGCGAATTCACCGGAATTCCAGTTTTTCTTGCCAATTAGAGTCAAATTTCACCGGAAATTTGACGAATTCTCTCACCTTCTACTCATTTCTTACAGTGTTTTTCACTTTGTCACTTTAAAAACCAGAAAAACGTAAAATTAAACGTGAATCTACGTTTAAAATTTGATAAAACTGATATCAATCGATTCGCAATCAATCAAAGTACAATCCTTCAAAATTTTATAAGAAAATTCCATCAAAAACTATATCAAAATCATCAAAAACCATGTTGAACTGTTCTTGCATGCTGACATCATCCATTCGCTCGAACAGCTGTACGGACGGTTTGGTTTAGCAATTCATTAGATATTATTTGTTGATGTCATTCACTTGTTCAAACAGTTGTACGAACGATTTGGTTTAGATTGTTCTTAGATACCTGGTTGCTGACGTCATCAGTGTTATCCGATCGAACAACAGCTCGATCGGACATCATCGTTATTCTTATTCTTAGATACCTGTCACTCGTTCGGACAACCACTCGATCGGACAACCAACCATTCGAGTTGCAATCCAATTTGTGAACATCACTTGATACTTGACTGTGCCACTCGATCGGATCACCATTCGATTCAAGTGCACAAGTGTGAAACTTTTGAAAATCACAAAAATTTGTCTAAGTGTTTGTAAACTGTTTCAGGTACTCTATAATGGGGGACGATTTTCTAAACCCATTTAGCGACATATTTGTTTACACCAGCAACACGGGAGAGAACACGTCAAGCAACACGAATAACACTGCTCCAAACCCAAATCCTAAGAAAGCCATTGCTGACTCATTAAGCGTGGACAACGCTTATGGCACCTACAAAAAACCTCCCAAGCTCATGGCCATAGAAGATTATAGTAGATGGGCTAGCAGGTTTGAGGACTGGTTGAAGGCATTCGCCTACCAAAGTTGGAAGTGTTTGAAGAATGGCTTTGACATTGGAAGAAGTGACTATGAAAATTTAATCGATAATGAACAAGAAAATTTCATTGCTGAACAAATATGTATCGCATTGCTACATCAATCAGTGACGGATGATATCATATCTTTAATCGATTACAAAAATTCTAAAGATCTATGGCGAAAATTAGAAAGGAAATGTGTGGGTGGAGAAGAAATTGTTAAGAACAAGTAAAAATTGTTGAAAAAAGAATTTGATCTGTTCGGTTATATGAAGAATGAATCGGTCTCAAAGATGATAGAACGGTTTTATCACTTAAAGATTGAGCTTTCTAGACACGGGTTTAAGTTTACCGAGGAAGAATTAGTTGATAAGTTGATGGATTCACTGCCAGACAAAAAAGATTGGATGTATTTTGCTCTGTTGTTGAGGAACACTATGGAGAAGAAGGATCTGACAGTTGATTTGCTAATTGAGAAGTTTGAAAGTCACGAGCTTGAAATTAGAAAGACAAACAAAGTCAACAGTACACCGTATCAACAAAACGTTGATCTGCACTATCGAGGATGCATGATTCCAAAGACTGTGTCACCAAAGACTGCGTTCTCAGCAGAGAACTCAAGCATGCCAAATCAAGAGAATCAAAACAACTGTTCTGCTCCGAGCAGTGGATATCATGGAGGATCGTCTTCATCTACTGCAAGTCAACAGCAACAATCTGTTCCGAAAAACATTTTCCAATGCAACATTGTTGTAAATCTCAACAATGCACAAAACTTCAGCGAAGAAGCAGCCAAGCAGCAGATGGTATTTCTGGCATCCATCCTGGAATCTTATGAAAGTTTAGTAGCCGGAAAAATCGGGAACACTAACCTTACCAAGGAAGACTATGATCAAATCGACCCCGAAGAAATGGAGTTGATTGACATTAGATGGTGTATGGCGAGTGTTATTCGAAGGGCTCAGAGGTTCATGGAGATAACCGGTAGACACTCCATTGGTGGACCTTCAACAAAATTGGGTTTTGATAAATCAAAGGTTACATGTTTTAAGTGCAAGCAAAAGGGGCACTTTAAACGAGAATGTCAAAATGCAGCTTCTGATGAAACGGCCAATCCATTCCGTGATGATTATTATAAAAAGGCCATTTATCATCAAAACAAAGCAGAACCTCCGAGAATGAAGCAGTTAGAAGAAGCTCCTAAAGAAAAGTCAAGAGCCTTAGCAGTTATTCACGATGATGAGGGCTTTGACTGGAGTGATCTGTTACCTGAAGAAGATGTTCTGGGATATGACTTCATGGTAAAGATTGTGCCATTCAAAGACACCCGTACTGAGGAAGAAAAATATGTCAACAGAAAGGTGTTAGCACAAACCATGAAAGATAGACATTATCGTGCCTGGAAAGAGGCAAAAAGTGCAAAGAGATGGGATGCTGACAGAGAGTGCTATTTGGATCCTAAAGGAAATATACTTGTTGAACCATCAACACTTCTTGTTGAGATTCTTATCGAACAAATAGCAGAACAGGAAGAAGAAAGACAGAGAATGTGGGCAAGAGAAGCTGAGGAAGAGAAGTTAAAGTCGAAAAAGGTCGATGAGTCGATGATGGGATTATTGACACGACAAAAGAAATGACTTCAGAGAACCTAAAGAAAATGGCTGATAAAGTGCTCGCAGCAAAGGAATTAGAGGTAGATTCTAAGTCCGGAACTGAGTCAAAGAGCAAGGTCAGTTCTAATGATTCAACAAATGGGTCAGGTAAGACTGATAAGGCCAAAATTGAAAGTGACTGCAAAAATTGCATGAAAGATTGCAAGGTTTGTAGTACACATGCATATCTCAGTGCTAAAAAGACTGAAGAACTGACTGAAAGAGTCAGAGAAGTTGAAAATCAAATCTTAAGTCGTGACAAATTGGTGAAAGCTTCAAATAATCGAATTAAGGAATTAACTGAGAAAATTGAAAAAGATAAAATTGATGTAGACCGAGTAAGGAAAGAAAATGAAAAGCTAATTCTTGAAAACCGACAACTTTCTGAAAATCATGAGAAGCTAAAAAGAACGTTAAAAGATTTTGATGAGAGAAACAGTAAAACAAGCAAAGAAAACCTTCAACTGTCAGGGGTCGTTCAGTCCAAAGACAAGCAAATCAACCAATAGTTGGATGAGATTGCTAATCTGAAGCTTCAATTTCAGGAAGCTAAGATTGAAAACGAACGCATCAATCTGAAACTCAACAGTTACAACTCCGCAAGTTTTGTTCTTCAACACATAGTTCCCAAACCCATTGGGAAGAACAAAGCTGGCGAAGATGTATACTCAGATAGAACTGGGGTTGGGTATCATCAAGTTCCACTGCCAGTATTGAATAATTTTTCAAAGAAAAAGTCTAGGTTGGTTAACGATGATGATATAAATGAGATTAAACTTCCAGAAACAATCGATATCACATTCACTTCATCATCAGATGAGGACAGTGTTCAGTCCGAAGTTGTTAAAAATGTAGTTGAAAATGTTTTAAAATCTGACAGTGACTCAACAGAGGACGAAGAATTCTTTTTGAATAATTACATTCCGAAATCAAAATCCAAAAACAACTTAAGTGAAGGACCTACTCTTGTGATGTACAAGATTTCGGGTTCAGATAAGTTGTATTCGGATCTTGAGTTTCCATTAGAGAATGTGAATGTCGACAAATTGAAAAATGTGTTTAAACTGGTTGAAATTGATGTTTCGGAAATCGAAGGTTTGAAACGTTCTGAAAGGCAATTGAACTTTGAAAAAGATAAATCTTACTACAGAAAACCTGTTGTACCGCCAAGTTTCTCTAACAACAACCAAAACAAATGGTCGGGTGGTTATCAGGGTGGTAAGAATAATCAAAGAAGAAACTTTCAAAACAAGAAATTTGTTGAGAAAAAGGTATTCGTGAAAAGCTCGAGTTCACACTCCGAGCAAGAGTCTGAGATTTTTTCAAAAACAAATGAAGAATTCTTTGAGAAGAAGGCATCACAGCCTCAGACCGAAGGCACAAGTCGGGTAGTTGACACTCGAACATGCTTCAAATGCAATCAAGTTGGACACATTGCATGAAAGTGCACCAACTCAAAGCCTGAGTCTGTAGTTGTCGAGACTCCAAAAAGGAAAGTTGATGGAAAAGGCAAGGCACCAATGTTTGTTGAGAAAAAGATTTTGAAAAGAGAGAACACTAAAGTCAAAATTGAACCTGTAAAGAAGTTGGTATCTAAAACTGATAAATTTTACAAACGGGTAGCTTCAACGCAACAAACTTGGAAGCCAGAATCTGTTGAAAAGAAAGCAAGTTCTCCAAAACCAAAGGTTTCCGAGTCTGCGAAACAATCATCTTCTACTACACCGGTAAAGATGAATGTTCCTTTGGATTACTCTGAGAAATTTGAGAAACAAAAGTCTGATGCTTCTGAAAAGAAGTTTATCGCAAAGAAAGACCAATCATCTGGTCAACCTCTGAAAAATGATTTCTTTTTGTATAAAGAGGTTGAGATTGGGTCTGAAGAAAATTTAAAGATAAATGACAAGAATTTCCCACCTTTGTACACCAAAACCACACGCATCAATGACAAGATACCTGAGTCGAAAGAGGCTTGGGTTGCTTCAAAATCTCACTAAATATTTGTAAAATGTGCAGGAGCTTCCGAGATCCATCTCACGTTGGATTATGGATAGTGGAGCTTCTTGGCACATGACAGGGGTTAAAGCCTTGCTGTACGATGTAAGAGGATTTAATGGAGGATATGTTGGTTTTGCTGGTAATCAGGGAGGTCGTATCATTGGTGAGGGAACTTTATCGAATGGGAAAATCACGTTTGAAAGAGTCAATTACATCGCCGAGCTGGAAAACAATCTTCTGAGCATATCTCAAATTTGTGACCGAATGTATTCGACGCACTTCACGGATAAAGAATGTTTGATCTTGAAGCCGGGGTTTGTTTTCCCCAAGGAGTGGGTCATCATGAGAGCACCTAGAGTCGATGATCTGTGCGTGTTGGATATGAGTGTAGCCACTACCACCACGGGTCAAGCTCACTGCTTCATGTCAAGAGCCACTGAAAAGGAGTCGCAGTTGTGGCACCGGAAAATGGGACACATTCACCTAAGAAATATGAATCACTTGTGTATAATGATTTGGTATTGGGAGTTCACCTGAAGGGTTTCCATCTTGAGGGGGAGTGTATTAGTTGTGTCAAAGGTAAGCAGCAAAAGAAATCTCACCCTGGAAAGAAGATGAACTCAGTCTCGAGGCCGTTGGAGAGACTTCACATGGATCTATTTGGTCCTGTGAATGTCAAAAGCATAACTGGTAATCTCTACTGCTTAGTTGTCACATACGACTTTTCAAGATTTTCATGGGTAACATTTCTGAAGACAAAAGATGAAACATTTGAGAGTTTGATGACGCTTTTCAGAAAGATTGAGAACTTGTACCGAACTCGAATTAGAAGAATAAGAAGTGACAATGGTACAAAGTTTAAGAATAACAAAATGGAAGAATACTGTGATGAACGAGGTATATTGCAAGAATTCAGTGCGCCTTATACTCCGTAGCAAAATGGAGTAGCAGAAAGAAAGAATAGGACGCTAATTGAAACGGCCAGGACAATGCTTGCTGATTCAAAGTTACCTGTAAATTTATGGGCAGAAGCAGTGTCAGCCACTTGCTATACGCTCAACCGGGTTCTTACGGTGAAAAAGTTCAACAAGACTTGTTTCGAGTTGATTAACAACCGCAAACCTAACCTGAAGTATCTGGAACCGTTTGGGTCTCCCTGCACTGTTCTAGAACCATATGGCAAATTTGGTCCAAAGAACATTGAAGGTATCTTCGTGAGTTATGCAAGTCCAATGAGAAGAGTCTTTGTTCCAAAATTCAAACGGATCATCGAAGCACATCATGTGGAGTGTCAGAGTTATACAATGCCACCACAGAATCCCAGTGACTCATGGCGCTTCAATTATGATACTCTGTGGGATTCATTTGCATTAGAGGAAGAACCAGAGTTCTTTGACGAGTTGGATATTCTGAGAGAATATGAAGCAGCACAAGAAAGATTCCCAGCGGAATCTCCGAGATGTCAACGAGAAACTTCAAATGATGATGAAGCTGGTCCGAGTAATGCTGGAGAAAATGATGAAGTTCATCAAACTCAGACATCTTCAGAACAAGAACATGCTCCTAATAATCAGACGACAGACAATGATAATTCAGAATTTGATGAAAGGCCAACATTCGATCGTGGTGATTCAGAATCTGAGGTGGAGCAAATCCAGCTTTCAAATCAGACAATTCCTGTCAGTGAAAAGTCGCAAACCAGAATATTACGAATTTGGAAAGTGATGTAGATGTTCCAGGCGAGGTGATGCCAAGAACTCTTTCATATCATCCAGAAGATCTAATAATAGGAGAGCAACAGTCAGGCGTCCTCACCAGAAGACAAATTGACCAAGGCCTTACTTTCTTTTATACAAAAGTTGCTCCTTTGCAAACAGAGTTTTCACTTAGTTATTTCATTTCGCAGATTGAGCCGCGAACCTACAAGGAAGCACTAACTGAAGATTCCTGGGTCAACGCGATGCAGGAGGAGCTGAGCTAGTTTGAAAAGTTGGGTGTATGGAAACTGGTGGATCTGCCTGATGGTCATAGGAAAATAAACATGAAGTGGGTGTTTAAGTGCAAAAGGGACGATCGAGGGGTTATTGTTCGCAACAAATCTCGACTCGTAGTCCAGGGCTTTAGTCAGCAAGAGGGGATAGATTTCACTGAAGTGTATGCTCCGGTTGCTCGACTTGAAGCAATCAGAATCTTCCTAGCATTTGCATCTTGGAAAGGATTTAAAGTGTACCAGCTAGATGTGAAGTCGGCATTTCTCTATGGTAAAGTGAAAGAGGAGGTATATGTCGGACAGCCACCGGGCTTCACCGACCCAATTCACAAAGATAAAGTTTATCTCCTGGATATGGCGTTATACGGCTTACATCAGGCCCCGAGAGCTTGGTACGAGACGCTGTCTCAACATTTGTTAGCCAACAACTTCATCCGAGGCAAGGTAGACGCCACCCTCTTCACAAAAGAAGCCGACAGCCATCTTCTGATAGTCCAGAATTACGTGGATGACATAACTTTCAGGTCGACAAATGAAGAACTCTGCAAAGATTTTGAAAAGATTATGAAGCAGAAGTTTGAAATGTCATCAATGGGTGAGATGAAGTTCTTCTTAGGGCTTCAAGTTGATCAATTGCCCGAGGGAACGTTCATACATCAGACGAAGTATGTTCACGACGTCTTAGAGAAATTTGGGATGTCCGAGACTGCTCCAAATTCCACCCCGTTAGCAACGAACCATGGAATAAACCCTGATCTCACCGGAGAGAAGGTGGATGAGACATTGTACTGCTCCATGATCGGTTCACTGATGTATTTGACGGCATCAAGACCGGATATTATGTATCCAACCTGCCTCGCAGCCCGATTTCAATCAAGTCCCAGAGCTTCGCATATGACGATCGTCAAAAGGATATTACGCTACCTGAAAGAAACCCCATCACTAGGGTTGCGGTATCCAAAAGAAGGCGATTTCACGCTTGAGGGGTACTCTGATTCCGATTTCGGATGCTGCAAAGTCAATGCTAAGTCAACAACTGCGGGATGCCAGTTTTTCGAACCCCGATTGGTCACCTGGCAATGTAAGAAGCAGACCTCTGTTACTTTATCTACATGTGAAGCCGAGTATGTATCTGCTAGCAGCTACTGCTCTCAGATCTTGTGGATCCAGCAACAGATGCGCGACTATGGTTTGCAATTTCTTAACTCTCCCATCTTTGTTGATAATGAGGCAGCCATTAACATAATAAAAAATCTTGTTCATTACACTAAAACCAAACACATTGAAATTCGTCATCACTTCATCGGAGACTGTTTCGAGAAGAAGTTGATACGAATAGAAAAAATCCACACCGATGAACAAAAAGTTGACTTACATACCAAAGCGTTTGACAAAACTTGTTTTCAATATCTTTTGAAACTTAATGGTATGAAGTTACTATCGGTTGCGGAGGGGATTCTTGGCGTCGATGAAGGTACCACTATAGATGATGTTGAAAAGCAATCTGCAATGGTTTGTCGATTTTTTACTTGTTTTGGTATTTAGGGGGAGATAGGTAATATTTTTCAGAAAATACAAAAACAATAAAAAATCAAAAAAACATTAGAAAATCCGAAAAAGATTTTGTGTAAAAAGGGGAAATGATAGTACATCAGCTAGACAGTTATAGTACGCTAAAGATATGTAAAGTTTAAAAGTGTTAAGCAGTCTCGCTGATGATATGCCGATAGGTTTTTACACATTTAGTAAGTTTGTTTGGGATATAAACCAAAATCATTTCTTTCTTAATACGTGGGGAACATCTCTCGGATATACAGGTAACCCCCTGAAATCCTGTTTGAAAGACTCTATTTCTGACATACTAGGTCTTTGTACGTGATGATATCTGGGGTATTATACCAAGACTTCTGATTTTGCGGGAGCAATAGCCTAGTCCTCGTATAATACTCTGCACTGCTTTATTCTTAAAGCCCACCCTCAGCATAAAAAATGATGAAACATTGAAAAATGTTAATCATGTGCTGTTGTAAAGAAGATCCCCAAGGGGGACCCACCTAAAGTCGAGCCATCATCTCTCTGACTGAACGGAAGTTCTAACCTGAGCTCTCATGGCCTCGCATTTACCCATTACAGATATCATTAGTGTGCACTCACCTGTAAGACTGAATATAGAAGTCTGGATACGGGAGTATATTCTGAGGTGGTACACGCGTATAAGTTAAGTCTTTAAAACAGTAATTCGTATCCTGAACAGATTGAAAATTGTGTGAAAATTTAAATTGGATCAGTATATCGGCAATCACTATAATCATCCCAACTTGAAACGACTTGATATTTTAAGACAATACATGTTATTTACTGATTAAAATAGTGGTTATAATCAGATTAGTGCAGTTTTTGTGTAAGTCACATAAATCATGCGATTTCACGTATTTTACAACACATAAAGCACCAAGTACAACATGCAAAGCTAGCACACTTTATTCATATTTTAGTATTTAGAATATGATCAAAAGCTATTTTTATTAAATCATTTTTAAATCATCATTTCATGCATTCATATCAACATGCATGTTCATGTATGTGCATCTAATGCACTCATACAACATCATTATCATCACTTATGATCTAATCACACCCAAGAACATGTTAAATCCATGTTCTTATAAATCATAACCTATATCACCCATTTTCACATAATCATTCATACATAAATGCAAGTGTTTTTACCTTTATGAATATATGACCAAGATTACATGCATGCATACACATATATATACATACATACGAAATATATGTACTTACATAACCTCCAAAAGTTCACTTTTTCATCAAACCCTTTTCCAATCATGAAACACTTTTAGATCATTCTTTTATACCATTTTTGACTCATGCATGTATTCTATCATTCAAGAATCATATTATTCAAGAATCACTCAATCAAAAATCAAAACACAATCATATACATACACACATAAACCTACGGCTACACACATATACATATTAATCCATTTTTATTTATTCAAAAACCCATTTGTTTTTAGTTTCAAGTTTTGTGTTTTATTCCAAGAACAAGAGAAACTTCCATCATCAAGAATCAAGAATATGGTTTTTAAAGTAAATTTTATACCTTCTAGTTCTTGAATGACTTTTAGCAAAGATTTGATGATATGAGACTTAATTGTTGCTTGAAACCCCTTGAAACCACTTCTAAACCATCAAATGAACTTATAAACACTTTGTAATGAGTTTGAATTCTCAAGAACATGGTTAGAAATTTCGAAATCCATGTGATATGGGGGTATTTCGGCTGATTTTATGAGAGAGAGAGAATATTGTGTGATTTTGAAATGAATGTCTTGGATATTGAAGTATATTGAAAGGTTTAAGGAAGTTGTCATCATACACCTCCGTCTAGAACCAATGAGTGAAGGAGAGAGTGAGAGAAATAAGATGCATGGCAGCCAACACATCTCCTTTCTCACATATGTAATCGCATACACACATATATATGTATATATATTAAAAAACTAGTATTTTACTGGATACCGGGTATTTTATCTAGCGTTTTAACATGTTTTAGCGCGTTTTAAATTATTTTTAACACTCTATAAAAATAAACTCACCAAAATATTATTGAACAATATTTTGTTTGCCTAGACTGGCTACGTTGCCGGTATTTGGCAGTATGCGCGCTGTGCTGCGTGGTACGCGCTTAAAATCACAAAAATAGGGATTTATGTGTTTTTATTTATTTTTATCATTCTAAAGTAATAAACTTATTAAATTATTACTAAAATAATTATCAGTTGCCTTGACAGGCTGTGTTGACAGTATTTTGTCGGTACACGCGCTACATTGCGCGGTGCGCGCTTAAACTCGAAAAATAGAGTTTCCTAGCGTTTTAAATTATTTTTCCACGTGGATATGATTAAAATAATTATTCTAATCATAATAGACTATTTTTAGGATTTTAACACTGATCGGGTGGTCACCGACGTTCGTTTCGCATTTTATCCGTTACGCAATAAGCGTTCATTTTACCGTTGCCAACATAATTTTTACCAAGGTTTAAATTTATCAACTCATTAAATTTCACATATAAACATCATAATCAGTCACATACAGCCTTTTACCTATTCACAACACGTGTTACAATTGTACGGTACGGCCTGAAAAGTCGGGTGTCACAAACATTAGTGCTTAGACTACATCAGTGGAAAGTGAAACAGTGTTTTATTTATGCATTGTGTATGTAATCAGTAGTTTAGTAATCAGTGGTTGTATAGAACAGTGTTTGTAGTTTGTTAGGAAGTTAGATGTCACTTTCATGGTGACGTCAGCCGAAGATGCTTAGTGGTTGCGATGTACTATAAATAGAACAGTACCCTGTACTGTTCTGTTAGCTCTTTTCTTCTAAGTCATTCTGTATGAACAATTATTCAGCTCAGCCTGAGGGGGAGACTTGTGCATGCATGCAATTGTATTTGATTCTTGTAATAAATACAATCATTCGATTCGATGATAAACATGTTTGCTTTTTCTTCCATTGATTGTGTACTCAAAGTTTATTTCATAATTCCGCTGCAACTCATATCTCTATTTCACCATCACTTTAATTAAACAAACACAATCTAAGAAACTCAGATCCTAACACTTTGGCCATGGTTATTGAAGAGAAACTAGTAGCCATGTAAGAGCCTAAATTTTGCTCCCCTTCTCGTTTTCAGCCTTCCCTTACATCTAATACCACTCCCACTCCCACTTCCAAACCATCCTCCACATCCAGTCCAAACATTACCCAACCGTTATTTCTTACCCAACCCAAAACCACAAAGACCCTAACTTTAACTCACATATCCCCTAAAGCCCTACAAAAATATAGAAAGAGAAGGGCTTCGCTTCGAATGTCCTCAAAATTCTTCCCCGGACACAAGTGCAAACCCCCATAATTTCTGGTTATTATTGATACTGATGATGCAGAGCCCATAGCCGATGCATCAGATGGATCCGTCCAGTTGCACCCCATCGAGGAACTTAAGGAACATTAGTTCCTTTATATCTCAAATGCTGCCTACTTTTGGTTGTTCTCTCCACACACCTTATGGCTTACCAAATACCTCAATGGTCATTCGTTAACGGTTTTGGATGACTCTGGTAGTACCCATAACAGTATACAACCAAGGATTACTACATTCCTCCACCTTACCACTACACCTATTAACCCGTTGAAGGTCATGGTTGGCTACATCGAAGTCATTCACTACTCCGATGTTTGTAACAAGTTACCACCTCACCTAAATAAGGTTTCCTTCTCTATCCCTTTTTGTGTTACCTATGGTAGGCGTAGATATCATATTTGGTATTGCATGGCTTACTACCCTTGGGCCTATCACTACCGATTTTTCGATTCCCAACATGGCCTTCCAACATAATGGTAAGATAAGTACCCTTACTTCTAACATACCGGTAAGACATGTACTCTTACTAGTGAACTGGTTACTACACAAGTCAACCCTAGTGCTCTTTCTAGGCTTATCAAACATGATTCGGTGGTTTCCATACACACCCTAGTGTTTCATAGCTTCCCACATCCAACACCACCAAAACCAATTACACCATACCAAGACCCAGTTATCGCCAACCTTTTACACTAGTTTCAAACCATGCTTGACCCTCCTACCTTGTTATCCCCACAGCGTACCCATGATCACCAGATTCTTACCGCTCTCGGTGCCTCACAAATCAATGTCCAACCATACCCTCATTATCAAAAACAGATCATGACCAACCTTATTAAGGAAATGTTCATGGATGGAATCACTGATTCGAGCACAAGTCCTTACTCCTCCCTAATTCTATTGGTGCAAAAGAACGATAGCTCATGGGTTTTTGTGTTGATTATCGCTTCATAAATGCCATCACAATCAAAGATATGTTTAATGAATTATTAGATGAACTACACGGTTAAAGAATATTTCAAAGATTGACTGACGAGTCGGTTATAATCAAATCCATGTATCACCTACTAATATCGCCAAAACAACATTTTGCAAGATTGATGGCTATTGCGAGTTTTTGGTTATATCATTGGGCTTAACCAACACTTCATCATCATTTCAAGAAGCGATGAATGACTTGTTCCATTCCGTTATGCATCGGTTTGTGTTTATGTTTTTTAACGACATACTTATCTACAGTACCACGAAGGAGTTACATCATCAACACCTTCACTTTGTTTTCCAAAGCTTGCTAGAAAATCATTGTCTTGGCCAGGCTTATAAATGCATATTCAGTGCCTTTAAACTTCCATTTCTAGGCCATCATGTATCCGTGAGTGGTGTTACTGTTGAGCAAGACAAATCGGAAACAATTCAATCATGGCCTACATTGAAGACCCTAATGGAGTTGTATGCTTTATTAGACTTGATAGCCTACTATAGAACGTTTGTCAATGGGTATTCTTCTATTACCTCACCACTTACTGACCTTTTAAAGCATCACTTTTTTTTTGCATGGAATGACAAAGCTACTCAAGCCTTTTAACAATTAAAAAGTATCCTTCACACATTAATTACTCTTGTATTATAGGTTTCACAACGGCTTTCGACATCACCACAGACGCTTCTGGGCTAGCCAGTGTAGTTCTCTCATATAACGACCTGCCATTTTCATTTTTTAGCAAGAAATTTTGTAGTCAAATGCAAGCTCAATCGACTTATGTACGAGAAGTATATGCAATCATAGAAGTGATCAAGAAAAGCCATCTATATCTACTTGGCCAGCGTTTTCGAATCTTCACTGATCATTACAACATCATTCACTTGCTAAATCAAGCCATCCAAATGTCGGATCATCATAAATGGGTCATGGAATTACTTAGGCATGATTTTGAAATTCATTATAATCCGGGTAAAGAAAATCAAGTTTTCGATGCCCTCAGCCACCGTGATGATGCTCTCTTTACCTTATCTTGTCTAAGTGCCACATGCTTGACCCTATTACGGAACCAATTTGTCGAGGACAAAGTCGGGAAACAATTTATAGTACGTATCGTTGATGACCCATTGCCGTTGCCTAACTATACTTGTAAGGATGGGTTACTTTATATGTGTGGTAAGCGTTTCATTCCATTTCTTCATAACACAAATCTTGTAAAAGAATTCCATGCTTCAACATTTGGTGGTCATTCAGGCATCAATCCTACAACGAGAAGACTATCAGCATGGTTTTATTGGCCACAAATGAAACGAGATGTTACTACTTTTATTCACAACTGTGAATCATGCCAAGCTACAAAACCCCAAACCATAAACCGTATAATCTTATTCTGCCCTTGTCGGTACCTTCAAATGTATGGGAGGACATCTCTATGGACTTTATTACTCATCTTCCTCCATCGCATGCCAAAACAATAGTCTAGGTTATAGTTGATCGCCTGAGTAACTTTTCACATTTTTCTACCATTACCCACCTCATTCATAGCAGTTTCTTTAGCTTCCTTCTTTTTATAGAAGATCTATCAGCTTCACGAGTTACCCAAAATAATCATATCTGATCATGATCCTATATTCTTGAGCTGTTTATGGAAGCACCTTTTCAGCAATTGGGTATTAAATTATTACATTCGAGTGCTTACCACCAGCAAACAGATAATCAAAACAAAGTCGTGAATCGTTGTTTTGAAGCCTACTTACAAGCATTCTAACAACAAAACCGTGGCAGTGGTTCTTATACCTTGTAGAATATAGGTACAACGCCTCTTTTCATTTGTCCATTCAGATGACAACTTTCAAAGAAGTTTATGGGCGCGATGCTATAGTTATTCATGAGTACAAACAAGGCCTTGGTTGTGACAACCCGTAACTTCAAGGTAAAGACCGTTTATTTTGCTTTTATAAATCAAATCCTATGTGCTATTATTTGATGAATTAATTACATTTTATCCCTATCACGTTGAACCGACCTGAAGTGTTTGAACCAAGTGCACGTCGATTCGACCCACTCGCATAACTGGAAACTTATGAGGCCGAACCGTAACTTGATTATTAGACATTATTCTAGTTGAGTGGATTAAATTACACTTTTATGATTAATATTAGTGATTAGTAAAAAAAAGAAAAAAAATAATATATATTATTATTTATATCACAAAATCGGCTACACCCTCACATCCACTCCCCATGCGTTCTTTTCCTTGGCAACTTGTGTAGCCCAAATTCAATCCCAACTCACCCCTTGGATCCCTCGGCCCATATAAAAACCCCAAACCGCCCCACCCCTTGTCCCATTTAGTTTATACGTTCAGTGCATGAGGTTTTCATATCACACAAACACAAACCCTAACCTACGATTACACATCCATCCTCCATCTCCTCTCTTCTGTCGACACCACCAGGAGACCCAAGAAGACGTCTCCAGGTCCTCGGTTCAGGCTAGCGATCCTCGTCATCTTTAACACTCGGTAAACACTCTTATGTATTATTGTGACCATGTTAATATGGTGTAATCTTGGTTGTATTTTTCCTTATTCACGCTAAATAGGGATGTTACTTGATGATTTAGGCAGTTTATAAGTTGCTAGAAGCACATGTGGCTGTGATTTATGGGTTTATGATGATAATTGATGTTTTGATGAGTAATATGTTGCTTAGGGTTGGGTTTTGTTGAGTGTATGTGATAGCTTGCAATGTACGAACCTGTAGACGTATCTTTGTGAACTAGGGTTTATGTGATGACAAGGTTTTGGTAGTTACTTGTATTATTAGGTAACTAAATCTGATCGTTGTTGATGTTTATGATGATAATTTACAGACTAGTGTTCATAAGAAATCATGTATGGCGCTTAGTGTTATCGATTATGTTTGTATTGGTTGAATATATGTGGATTAGGTTTTATATTCATAATGATCTTGATGTTTGAGCATGATAAGATCTGATGTATATGACTTGTAACCTGCTGTGAATAATCGATTTTGTTCATGTGATTGTAAAAACCATGTGCATGCCATGATTAGATCGAATATGGGTTCGGTTGGTTAATTAGGGCTCGAGATTCTTGATGGTGTTGACACCTGACATGATGAGTTTGAAGTAAATAAACAATAACCTGCTGTGGTGATGTTAAATGTCATTTTTGTTCGCTAAAAGAAGAGTTAGAATGCATACCTTAAAGATTAGAGTTGAAACAGAATCTGTCTAGGATTCTGCAGCTAATTTCAGTTGGCTGTAAACGAGTCGTTTGTTATCGAAAAACAAGTTTTCCGAAGTCTAAATCATACGGCTTTGAAAAACGAATCAAATGTCACTGGAATCATAACTTTTCAAAGTCGTTTGCTATTTTTAAAGGTCCGTTTTGTACAGCAACAAAAGCTGCGTTTTTTCTGCAGAAAATGCGTGTTATGTTTTTCATCATAACTTGAAATCTGGATAGGTTCAGATCACGAAATTTGTACCGTAAATGGCCACTGATGTCATTGTAATTCTCTAATTGGCATTTCGTTAATCGGACTTACGATGAATTTTAAAGGAACTTTTCCATGGACTGCAGTCAGAAAGTGATGAATCTGATTGCATCCCGGTAAATGATTTTTATAAAATAATTGGTAATTAATTAGATCCCAAGATTTTTATACAATAATATCTGGATCGTTTAAAACATTTTGTATAAATTTGGGAATTTTTGGAATAAGTTAACTATTTTATTAAAATGTCCGAAAACAGCCTAGTTTTGGATGTTGAAGCTGAAATGACGTAAGTAGTAATTTGCGTGTCTAAATGTCGGGTAGGTTATCTGAGAATGATCTAACGTGTTATATGTCAATGAAAGTGTTATGTGCAATATCGTATTCTTGATTTTGGATGGTTATAGATGGGATGTTTGTATGGGCCTAAACGGTTAAAGTGAGTGTGTGTTTTGTGATAGATGTGTGTAGGAACTTTGTGTTTTATTTAAAACCATTAACAAACTAAATGGTAATCATATTAGGACATGATTGACCAACCCTGACCGTTAGCTATTTTAAGAGTTCAACCGAGCAACCAAAGGTGAGTTCACACTTTCTACAAGGCATGGGATTCCCGGTGGTTTGGGAATGGGTTAAGGAATAATATTGAAACCTGCGTGTCCTCCTTGGGTAGGATACGTACCTCCATCCTCCTTGGGAAGGATGAAAACATTGAAACATGCGTATTCTCCTTGGGTAGAATTCGTACCTCCATCCTCCTTGGGAAGGATGACAACATAGAACTTACTAGACAAAACTCTATCATGAAGTCCCTCATTTTTATATCGACTTAATCGCCAGGCCATTGGCGAGCGAGTCATTAGTTAAATAGCGCTATTAGGTTTGACAAGCCTCACACCGTGCCGCAGAGGGCGGGAGTGGACTAATGTACTTGGGCACTTAGTCAATCATGATAGACATTGACGCAGGGCACATAAACATGACTAAAGTCAGTAGTCGATATGGTAACGGGTCTAGTGGTTTACAACATGAGGTAGCCCCCATGGTAAAGGGTTTGGGAAACAAGGAACTGGTTAACTCATGGTTTTCGAAATAACTTATGGTTTTTGGAACAACATTAAAATGGACAACCAACTGTGAACTCGCTCAACTTTGTTGTTGATTCGTTGTTACATGCCTTGCAGGTCGTTAGGTACTTAGCAGGAGCTTGCATGGGAGGAGTCGTTGTGGAACATGGACCGTTGTGTGTTCATGATAAACTTATGAACTTTAACCTTATGAATTATGAACTTATCTTTCGGTTTTGAACTTATTGCTTCTGCTGATAACTTAGACTTTGTTAAATTGTTTTGTCGCCAATTATATTGTTTGGTTTAGATTTTAACTATTTATTTATATTGTTCAATATGATTGGTGGTTGGATCCTGGTCAGTCACGCTCCCTGAGGTGATACTTCGCTTGTGGATTTTGGGGGTGTGAGAGATTGGTATCAGAGCCATTGGTTATAGTGAACTTGGTTTTAAAAAGGGAAAAAATCTTTTTGAAAAAAAGCAGACTATAACATGTTCAGTGCCCAACGATCCACAACGACGCTTCGCTCCACGTGCAAGACTCAACACTATAGGTGATATGGTTTATGTTTGTATTGCTTGTCTGTTAGTTTACATAGTGCATTGTTCATGGTATGCTTAGTTAACGTAACAACTGTTTTTATGAAACCCTGTGTGCTTACTCCCTTCTGTCATCCCATACTTTTTACACCTCTACATCACCGTTCTTACTTGTGCTTACCTCAATGTGAAGATCATGAGTGGACGTCTCAACTTGACTCAGACCCAACTGATGGCTCTAATCAACGAACGAGTTGCTGAGCCTCTCGCAGCAGCTCAAGTAGGAGGTACAGCCTGCTATTTCGACCTATCCTAGGATGTTCAGATCCTACTTTCGTGACCCTACTCTTATGCTTAACCTTATCCTTTCTTTCTCGCGTGACAGGTCAAAATGCTCAGCCTCGAGTGTGTAAGTTCAAGACCTTCACGGATTGTTGACCTAGTACTTTCAGTGGCACGGAGGGAGCTGTAGGTCTTCTCCACTGGTTCGAGAAGATCGAATCTGGTTTTGAGATGTGTGAGTGCCCTGTAGCTAGTAGGGTGAAGTTTGCAACAGGAACTCTTAAAGGTGGTGCGCTCTCCTGGTGGAACGCACAAGTGCAGATGTTAGGGTTGGCAGCTGCTAATGCCACCCCATGGAACGATTTTAAAGAACTGATCAAAGAAGAATACTGTCATCGTGATAACATTCATAAGCTTGAGGTAGAGTTCTATGACCTCAACATGGTAGGGTCAGAAATTAAGGCCTACGTGAAGCATTCTAATGAATTGGCTGCATTGTGTCCCAACATGTCAAATCCTCCTTACAAGCGTATCGAGCTCTACATAAAAGGTTTAGTGCCAAAGATCCAGAGCATGGTAACTTCAGCCAATCTTCCTACGATCCAGCAGATTATACGACTGTCCCACCACCTCACTGATCAGGTAGTCGAGCAGAAAAGGCTGCCCAAGCGAATTAATGCTACCACTACCTCTGATGCTCCAAGTGACAATAAACGAAAGTGGGATGGGAATTCTAGCAAGGGTTCAAGCTCTGTTCAGCCTCAGTCTCAGCAGCGAAGGACTAATGACTACAAGAGTCCCAATCAGTAGTCTACTGGTAATCAAGGTCAGGGTGGGTATAAGGGAAATCAACCTAAGTGTAATCGTTGTAACTTGAACCACAGAGGGCCATGCCGCAAGGGTCGCTGTCATAGATGCAACAAACCTGGTCACGCAGCGAAGGATTGCAGGGGCCCATATCCTGCGAATCAGAATCGTCAGCAGCAGCAACAAGCTCCACAGAACCAGCAACAGCAGCAGCAGCAACAAGGTAATAATAAGAGGTGTTTTCAATGTGGGGCTGAAGGCCACTTCAAAAGGAACTGCCCACAGCTGAATCAGAATCAAAACAACAACAACCAGGGCAATGGAAACAACAGGGATAACAATGATGGTAATGGTGCCAGAGGACGTGCGTTCGTGATTGGTTAGGGTGAAGCAAGAAACGATCTCAACATTGTGATGGGTAAGTTTCTACTGGATGGTTACTTTTTTCTGTTTTATTCGATTCAGGAGCCGATACTAGTTATGTGTTCATAAGGGTTAGTCAGATGCTTAAGCGCACCTCAATTCCTCTGATTCCAAGCATATGCTAGAACTAGCAAACGGTAAAAATCTTGAGGCCACACACATAGTTAAGGGTTGTAATCTTGTTCTAGCTGGTCAGACCTTCTCTATCGATCTTATCCCCATCGTTCTTGGTAGCTTCGGCGTTGTCATTGGGATGGATTGGTTATCCCAACATCGGGCGGAAATACTCTGCAAGGAGAAAATAGTCCGCATCCCTCGTTCTGGCGAAGAACCCCTCGTTATTCGTGGTGATAAGGGTGGTGCTGTTGTGGGCATCATCTCTTTCCTTAAGGCCCAGAAATGTTTGCGAAAGGGCCACACTGCTATTCTAGCCCTCGTTACTAACACCTCAAAAAAAGAGAAGAGGATCGAAGACATTCCTATCGTACGTGACTTTCCTGAGGTATTCCCTGAGGAATTACCTGGTCTTCCGCCCCATCATCAGGTCGAGTTTCAAATCGAGCTAACTCCTGGAGCAGCACCAATAGCTCGTGCACCTCGTCGCTTAGCTCCATCGGAACTAGAAGAATTTTCAGCGCAACTACAAGAGCTTTTGGACAAGGGTTTCATTCGTCCTAGCTCTTCGCCCTGGGGAGCTCCAGTTTTGTTCGTCAAGAAGAAGGATGGTACCTTCCGTATGTGCATAGACTACCGCGAACTCAACAAGGTGACCGTGAAGAATCGTTATCCTCTTCCACGCATCGATGACGTATTCGACCAGTTGCAAGGGTCGAGCTTTTACTCTAAGATTGATCTGAGATCGGGCTATCATCAGCTGAGTGTCCGAGACGAGGACATCTCTAAGACAGCATTCAGGACTTGTTACGGGCACTACGAGTTTCTGGTTATGCCCTTTGGGTTGACCAACGCACCTGCGGTCTTCATGGATCTCATGAACCAAGTGTGCAAACCATACTTGGATAAGTTCGTTATCGTTTTCATCGACGACATCCTGATCTATTCCCAGAGTCAGGAGGAACACGAGCGTCATCTGGGACTCATTCTGGAACTTCTTCGATCAGAACAACTCTACGCTAAGTTTTCGAAGTGTGACTTTTGGCTACATGAAGTCCACTTCCTAGGCCACGTAGTCAATAAGGATGGGATTCACGTTGATCCATTCAAGGTTGACTCGATCAAGAATTGGCCTGCACCCCGTACTCCAACCGAAATCCGTCAATTCTTGGGTTTGGTGGGTTACTACCGAAGGTTTATTCAAGATTTTTCGAAGATTGCGCAGCCTCTCACTACCTTAACACAGAAGGGTGTCACCTATCAATGGGGTGATACTCAGGAATCCGTGTTTCAACTAGCGAAGGAGAAACTTTGCAGCGCCCCCATCCTTTCGTTACCTGATGGCACAGAAGACTTCGCGGTTTATTGTGACGCGTCAATCCAAGGTCTTGGTTGTGTGTTGATGCAACGTGAAAAGGTCATTGCTTATGCATTACGCCAGCTTAAGGTCCACGAAAAGAACTACACCACCCATGATTTGGAGGTGGGAGCAGTAGTGTTTGCACTCAAGATATGGAGACATTACCTGTACGGTACCAAATGCACCATTTACACCAATCACAGGAGTCTCCAGCACATCTTTGATCAGAAGGAGTTGAACATGCGACAGCGTCGGTGGGTCGAACTTCTGAATGATTATGAGTGCGCGATCAAATATCATCCCGGCAAGGCCAACGTTGTGGCTGATGCCCTCAGTCGTAAGGAAACCAAACCTAAGAGGGTGCATGCCTTACAGCTTACGATTCACTCCAGTCTTCCTACCCAGATTCGTGAGGCACAGATCGAAACATTTAAGGAAGAAAACCTTAAAGCTGAGTCCCTATGGGGATTGGAGAAACGGTAAGAACTAAAGGAAGACGGTGCTTACTATTTAGCGGGACGTATCTGGGTTCCATTTTATGGGGATCTACGTGAACTTGTGTTGGATGAGGCACACAAGTCTCGTTACTCGGTACATCCTGCCTCTGATAAGATGTACCACGATCTTAAAACCACGTACTGGTGGCCTAGTATGAAGGCTAACATAGCGACCTATGTTAGTAAATGCTTGACATGTGCCAGAGTTAAGGTTGAATACCAGAAGCCATCGGGACTACTCCAACAACCCGAGATCCCAACATGGAAATGGGAGCAAATTTCCATGGACTTCGTCACTGGCCTACCTAGATCTCAACGAGGAAACGACACCATTTGGGTGATAGTGGATCGACTGACAAAGTCTGCACACGTTCTGGCAATCAAGGAAACAGATAACTTCTCTACACTCGCAGACATCTACTTGAAGGAAGTGGCCGCTAGGCACGGGGTGCCAACTTCCATCATTTCTGATCGTGACCCACGTTTTGCATCTGATTTGTGGTAAGCGATGCACAAATCCTTTGGCTCACGTCTAGACATGAGCACAACATATCACCCTCAGACGGATGGGCAGACTGAATGCACAATCCAGACACTAGAAGACATGCTTCAAGCATGTGTTATCGACTTTGGTAACGGTTGGGAAAGGCACTTACCTTTGGTGGAGTTTTCGTATAACAATAGTTACCACACCAGCATCCAGGCTGCTCCATTCGAGGCTTTGTACGGACGGAAATGCCGATCACCCTTATACTGGGCAGAAGTTGGCGACAGCCAAATCACTGACCCAGAACTCGTTCTTGACACAACGGAGAAGATTGCTCAAATCAGACAAAGAATGGCGGTGGCTCGTGACCGTCAGAAAAGTTACGCGGATACGCATAGGAACCCGCTCGAGTTTCAGGTTGGGGATCGAGTGCTCCTTAAAGTCTCACCTTGGAAAGGTGTGGTTCGTTTTGGCAAACGGGGCAAGCTTAATCCGCGTTACGTCGGACCTTTCGAAATCACTGAGAAAATCGGCAAGGTGGCGTACAGACTGAATTTGCCCGAAGAGCTCAGTGGTATTCACAACGTATTCCATGTGTCGAATCTGAAGAAGTGTCTGTCAGACGAGACCCTCATAGTTCCCTTCAAGGAACTCACTATCGACGACCAGCTGCGCTTCGTCGAGGAACCTGTGGAAATTATGGACCCGGAAATCAAGACTCTCAAACGTACCAGGATACCTATTGTTCGAGTTCGTTGGAATTCCCGTCGTGGCCTAGAGTTTACCTGGGAATGAGAAGACCAAATGAAACGCAAGTATCCTCTGTTTTTTAAGAAAGATGAGTCCAACAATGAAGCTACTGTGGAATTTCGGGACGAAATTCCAAACCAATGGGGGAGGATGTGATACCCCAGGAAAACGCTCAATACAACTAGCTTCTTCAGTGATTGTGTACTAAATTTCGGGACGGAATTTCTATCAACTTGGGGATGATGTGACAACCCGTAACTTCAAGGTAAAGACTGTTTATTTCACTTTTATAAATCAAATCCTATGTGTTATTATTTGATGAATTAATTACATTTTATCCGTATCACGTTGAACCGACCCGAAGTGTTTGAACCAAGTGCACGTCGATTCGACCCACTCGCATAACTGGAAACTTATGAGGCCTAACCGTAACTTGATTATTAGACATTCTTCTAGTTGAGTGGATTAAATTACACTTTTATGATTAATTTTAGTGATTAGTAAAAAAAGAAAAAAAGTAATATATATTATTATGTATATCACAAAATCAGCTACACCCTCACATCCACTCCCCATGCTTTCTTTTCCTTGGCAACTTGTGCAGCCCAAATTCAATCCCAACTCACCCCTTGGATCCCTTGGCCCACATAAAAACCCCAAACCGCCCCACCCCTTGTCCCATATAGTTTATACGTTCAGCGCATGAGGTTTTCATATCACACCAACACAAACCCTAACCTGCGATTACACATCCATCCTCCATCTCCTCTCTTCTGTCGACACCACCAAGAGACCCAAGAAAACGCCTCCAGGTCCTCGGTTCAGGCTAGCAATCCTCGTCATCTTTAACACTCGGTAAACACTCTTATGTATTGTAGTGACCATGTTAATAGGGTGTAATCTTGGTTGTGTTTTTCCTGATTCGCGCCAAATAGGGATGTTACCTGATGATTTCGGGAGTTTATAAGTTGCTAGAATCACATGTGGCTGCAATTTATGGGTTTATGATGATAATTGATATTTTGATGAGTAATATGTTGCTTAGGGTCGGGTTTTGTTGAGTCTATGCGATAACTTGCAATGTATGAACCTGTAGACGTATCTTTGTGAACTAGGGTTTATGTGATGAAAAGGTTTTGGTGGTTACTTGTATTATTAGGTCGCTAAATCTGATCGTGGTTGATGTTTATGATGATAATTTACGGACTAGTGTTCATAAGAAATCATGTATGGCGCTTAGTGTTATCGATTATGTTTGTATAGGCTGAATATATGTGGATTAGGTTTTATATTCATAATGATCTTGATGTTTGAGCATGATAAGATCTGATGTATATGACTTGTAACCTGCTGTGAATGGTCGATTTTGTTCATGTGATTGTAAAAACCATGTGCATGCCATGATAAGATCGAATATGGGTTCGGTTGGTTAATTAGGGCTCGAGATTCTTGATGGTGTTGACACCTGACATGATGAGTTTAAAGTAAATAAACAATAACCTGCTGTGGTGATGTTAAATGTCGTTTTTGTTCGCTAAAAGAAGAGTTAGAATGCATATCTTAACGATTCGAGTTGAAACAGAATCTGTCTAGGATTCTGCAGCCAACGTCAGTTGGCTGTAAACGAGTCGTTTGTTATTGAAAATTAATTTTCCAAAGTCCAAATCATAGTTTTTGAAAAATGAATCAAATGGCACTGCAATCATAACTTTTCGAGGTCGTTTGCTATTTTTAAAGGTTAATTTTGTACAACAGCAAAAGCTGCATTTTTTCTGCAGAAAATGTGTGTTATGTTTTTCATCATAACTTGAAATCTGGACAGGGTCAGGTCATGAAATTTGTACTGTAGATGGCCACTAATGTCGTTGTAATTCTCTAATTGGAATTTCGTCAATCGGTGTCACACCCCGACCACGTAAAACAACGAAACCGCAGCGGAAATGTCGGGGAGTGGAGTGGCAGAATTAGTCTTTCACAACCATGGTATTCAAAAGTTTTTTTTTATTTAGATATTAAACATTAAACATTGTCATAAAATTTAACAAACACGTTCACATCTTGACTATCATCGTTATTAAGTCACTAAGGCCATGTCCAGTCCTAAGTGAGCATGCATCCTAGTCGCATTCAACATCATTCAACACCACCTGAAACATATGAAAAAAATAAAGTCAGCATAAAAATGCCAGCGAGCACATAGGTTTTGTAAGAGTATCGGATTCATGGCTCGTTTACATGTTGCAATACCTCGTTAGATTTATAAAAGTTGATAGTTGAAAACCTTGTTTGAAAAGTGTTTGGTATTGCAATATGATTAACCAACTCAAAACAAGTTGATTATAGTTTATAAAATCTTGTTGCCATGAATCTTAACACAAAACATTTGTTTATGTAAACCAAATTGTATATCGTTCTCGTTATAAAACTCGTATGGTTTATATTGTTTAATAAACATCGTTGTGTGACATCATTTAAAATTGTTCGTCCAAGTGAACTAAATAACGCAACGGAATGTAATACGATAAAAGCACTTATATATAAGAAGTACCAACGGCGTATCTACCATGCTTTTATCACATTACACCCGTCCCATTATCTAAACACTAACCAAAAACCAATCGTTCGTTCAATTCGTTTAACTTGTTTAAATTGTTCCAATCGTTCAAATCGTTTATTCGTTTCAATCATTCAATCGTTCAATCTTTCAAATCGTTCTCCTTTTAATTGTGAAAACTACTTTTGGTTGTCTCGTGGAATACATTCAAACCTTCGTGACTCGTCCATCGTTCAACTCGTGTTAACAAACCACCAAAGGGTAAGTTAACAATTAACAGGTTCCGTCGTTACCCATATAACCCCCACACATAACCATGGGTGCAGTCCGATAACGGGATTTGTCAGATCCTATGGTACCATAACCTAATACTGGTCGGTTAGGCCAAAATTAATGAATGTCATTGGTTATGTAAATACATCCAACAAGTTCGTTCACATTATCGAAAATCGTTCTTGTTTAATATAAACCATAGTATTCGTTTTTGAAAACATCGAAAATCGTTTAGCACATATGAATCACCACAAAACAATTGAAAACAGTAAAATAGGGGAACTATGTACTCACATCGTAGTGCAAAGTATCCTTGATCTAAAGAACTCAACAAAGCTCAGGCAAACCAAGGAAATCAAGTAGCACCTAGTAATTGGATCGCTAGTTAATAAATCGACACCTAAATCGGAAGATCGGGTAGAATGAGGTTTCATAAACCAAATGAGTATTGGAACTCATGTGATATGGTTTAACAAAGCCTACATTCTAAATCGGAACCTATCCTAAGTGCTTACGACCCGTTACGACCATTAAGGTAGCTTACGCTACTTTAACGCGTCGTTCGCGCGAATGCGCGTTCGAGACGCCTAACTAGTCCTATGACAAGTATTATATGCCCTAACATGTTTAAATATGTTGCATAATCAGTTTAAGTGATAAAATTTAGGTTACATATGCTTAAATACCAATTATGCATAAAAAGGGCATTTTGGTCATTTACCTAAGGCATATAAACTATCTATCATACAACTAATTAAACTAAGTGACCATAAGGTATAACCTCGGAAGGTTATTCCCTATACAACTATGTTCACTAAATATTCTTGGTCGGATCCTAAAGATCAACCAAACGGGTCGAGTTCGAAAGTCTAAGCGGTGGTTTAGACCGCTTGACTTACAACTCTAAACAAGCACTAGACTAAAAGTGACGAGTTAAACATGTTTAACTAAGTTAAAAAATAGGTTTGATGTCAAACCAAAGTGTTTTGATACCCGAAAATAGCTTTGATGCAAAATACGCATAAACATGTATTTTAACCGAAGCTTTGACTCGTCACTTCGACTAATCGACATGGTAATCAGTAGGTACAGTCACAAGGGACTATAACCATCGTGATTATGCTCATGTTGCAAAGTTAAAACGAACTTTGTGTTGACCAAATTGTGGTCAAAGCAGAAAGTCAAACACTGTTTGACTTTCATGCTTGAAAAGCATAAACAAGCATGAAAGAAGCTTACAAAGGGTACAAGCAAGGAAGAATTTGATCTAAAGCACTCAGGTATGAAGTGTTAACTTCAACTTAGAGCAAATTCAGATCAAATGTGTGAAGAAAAGTGAATGAGCAAGTATATATTTATAGGAGAGCTTGAGTTAACAAGATCTTGACATGTGTTTTTGCAAGATTCAAAGCTCAAATCTCACCATACACTTGTGCCCATAGATTTCAATACTAGGGGAATACCAAAACCAGTCCATAGCATTCAAAATCAGGGATCAAAACCATCAAATTTAGCTGAAATGACCAAGTTCAATGCTTCTTTCTGGCATGTTGTCACAGGACGCGAAGACATATGCCTCAGTCTTCGTGCCCCTCCAAGAGAAGTTTCACAGAATGTCAGTTTTAGTCCCTGCATGTCCAAAACTTGGTTTTTGATGATTTTTGATGCGTTTAGGCCCCGTTAACCCCATTTCAAGGCTCCACAATGAAGTTAAAGCATAGGGAACATGAAATATACTTGAAAACATCTCGTATGTCAGTTTTTTTGGTCGTACGGTTGCGTTGTTCGGTTAATTACGACGAAAACTTGAACGGACGCGAAAACGATCCAAATTACATGACGAATAGTATTTTTGTATTCCAATCACTAAAATAAAATATTTTAATGATTACAAATTTTTTTGGTAGTCCGCATATGTTCAGAACGTAAGATATGCGCGAAAATGCAAACTTATGCACTTTTTGACGCTTTTAGTCCCTGTTGATCAAGTAAGTTTATTTTCGCATACCGAACCCCTCAAAGCGTATTTCTAAGGTATGTAAAGGACATTTAAGGTATGTTTAGATTATGATAAAGTTCCAGAATGTTCATTACTATACGAATCGGCATAGTTTCGCAGTTTGACACAAATAGTCCCTGCGATCGAATAAACTTGTTTTCGACACACCAAACCATCCAAAACTTATTTATAAGTTATGTAAAGGTTATTTAAGGTATGTTAAGCCTATTTCACTATTCCAGAGTGTTTGTCGCGTTAAACTGATTACGTTTATGCATCAGTTTGCGTATAACTTTCAAGAAAGCGATTTAAAGCTTGAAATCGGACTCGCTTCAAATCGTAAAATCATCAAACACAAATACACAAATATTAACACCAAAACACATTGTTTTATTGATAATTGATATTTTTTACATCGTACATCGTTTACAGAGCACAGTTGTCACAGTCTCCCCTACTTTAGGAAATTTCATCCCGAAATTTTAACTAGAGGAAACTTGTGAAAACAAATGTGGATATTTCGCTTTCATTTTGTCCTCACATTCCCAAGTAAATTCAGGGCCATGTTTGGACTCCCAGCGACCTATGACTAATCGTATTCGCTTGTTCTTCAATTGCTTGATTGCACGGTCTACTATCTCCACAGGTTTCTCGACAAAGTGCATCGTTTCATCAACTTGAATTTCGTCGAGTGGAATGTGAAGATCAGTATCGGCTTAACACTTTCGTAAGTTGGACACGTGGATTGTTGGATGAATATTCCCAAGTTCAGGAGGTAGCTCAAGTCGATAGGCAACCTTTCCGATTCTTTCAACAATCTTAAATGGTCCAACATATCGTGGTGCAAGTTTTCCTTTCTTTCCAAATATGACCACTCCCTTCCAAGGGGATACCTTGAGCAGGACACGGTCTCTGACTTGAAATTCCAAGGGCTTGCATCGCATATCCGCGTAACTCTTTTGAAGGCTTCTAGCTGTCAGGAGATTATTGCGAATTTTCTTGATTTTATCTGTCGTTTCCAGAATGAGCTCAGGTCCAGTAAGCTAAGCTTCACCGATCTCATTCCAACAGACAGGTGAACGACGTTTTCGACCGTATAAAGCTTCGAATGGTGCCATATTAATGCTAGCATGATAACTGTTGTTGTAAGAGAACTCGGTCAACGGTAGATGAGAATCCCAATTACTACCAAAGTCTATCACGCATGCTCTAAGCATATCCTCTAATATTTGTATCGTTCTCTCGATTTAACCATCTGTTTGGGGATTATAAGCTGTGCTTAGATTTAGTTGAGTTCCCAAAGCAGATTGCATGGTCTTCCAAAAATGAGATGAAAATCGAGCATCACGATCGGATATGATATCCAAAGGAACACCATGTCGAGATACAATCTCATCAACATAAATCTTTGCAAGTTTATCGACAGATAGATCCTCGCATATCGGTATAAAGTGAGCTGACTTCGTTAATCGATCAATAACAACCCAAATAGCATCGTAACCTCTAGATGTACGCGGTAACTTAGTGATGAGATCCATCGCAATATTCTCCCACTTCCAAACCGGTATCTCTGGTTGTACAAGTAAACCAGATGGTCGTTGATGTTCAGCCTTGACTTTGAGACAAGTTAGGCATTTCGATACATACAAGGCAATATCCTTCTTCATACCAGGCCACCAGTACTGAGTATGAAGATCCTTGTACATTTTGTCAGCAGCTGGATGGATAGAGTATCGGGACTTGTGAGATTCGTCCATCACTAAAGTGCGAAGATTGTTTTGTTTTGGAATCCACAAACAATTCTTGAAATAGAATAACCCATCGTCTTTCGTTTCGAGTTTAAGCTCAAGTTGAAGTGGTAGATCATATTTCAATAAGCCTTTGGTTACATAAGATCGTTGTGCTTGAAGGACACGAGTTTGAATATCGGATAGAGTGCGAACAAAATTAAGCTTAGCTCGTTCTTTTCGACTTAGCGCATCAGCTACGACATTTGCCTTACCAGGATGGTAGCGAATCTCGCAATCGTTATCGTTCAAGAGTTCAACCCAGCGTCGTTGTCTCATGTTCAGCTCCTTCTGATTGAAAATATGTTGGAGACTTTTGTGGTCTGTGAAAACCTCACATTTCGTTCCATAAAGATAGTGTCTCCAGATTTTTAGTGCAAAAACCACAGCTCCCAACTCAAGATCATGAGTTATGTAGTTCTTCTCATGGATTTTTAGCTGTCTTGACGCATATGCTATGACTTTACCTCGTTGCATAAGAACACAACCAAGGCCTAGATTCGATGCGTCAAAATAGACAACAAAGTCATCGTTTCCCTCGGGCAATGATAAAACAGGAGCATCACAGAGTTTTCGTTTCAGTGTTTGAAAAGCTTCTTCTTGTTTAGGTCCCCACTCAGAAGGCTTATTCTTCTGAGTCAAAGAAGTGAGAGGAACCGCGATCTTCGAGAAGTTCGAAATGAATCGTCGATAATAACCAGCAAGACCAAGAAAAGATCGAACTTCTGTGGGTGTAGTAGGTGTGTTCCAATCCTTAATAGCAGCTATTTTGGAAGGATCCACATGAATACCCTGCTCGTTAACAATATGACCCAAAAACTGAACTTCCTTGAGCCAAAATTCACACTTGGAGAATTTGGCAAAAATTTGCTCCTTCTTTAGAAGTTCCATCGTCAAACAAAGGTGTTGTTTGTGATCGGCTTGAGACTTTGAATAAATAAGAATGTCGTCAATAAACATAATGATGAACTTGTCTAAATAAGGTTTACAAGCCCTATTCATTAAATCCATAAAAATTGCTCGGGCGTTTGTCAAACCAAAAGGCATGACAATGAACTCGTAATGACCATATCTCATACGAAAAGCAGTTTTGGGAATGTCTTCTTCGAGTACACGAAGCTGATGATACCTAGAACGCAAATCGATCTTGGAAAAACATGTAGCACCTTGTAGCTGATCAAAGAGATCATCAATTCATGGTAGGGGATATCGATTCTTGATGGTAAGCTTATTAAGCTCACGATAATCGATACACATTTGAAAAGATCCATCTTTCTTTTTCATAAACAGGACTGGAGCGCCCCAAGGTGAATAACTCAGTCGGATGAATCCTTTGTCAGATAACTCTTGAAGCTGTTTCGATAACTCTTGCATATCAGACGGCGCAAGACGATAAGGTGCTTTCGCAATCGGGTTGGCATTGGGTACAAGATCAATATGAAACTCGACTTGACGAACTGGAGGCAAACCAGACAGTTCATCAGGAAACACCTCTGGATAATCTCGAACAATCGGAATATCTTGAATATGCTTTCTCTTGCCTTTCTCCTCGGTGACATGTCCTAAGAAGGCTACGTAACCTTTTCGTAAGTAACTTTGGGCTTTAGTACACGACATTAGTTTCAAACCAACTGAAGGTTTCTCTCGACGAACTTCTACAACTTCACCAGACGAAAGAGAAATACGAACGATCTTATCGAAACAAACTACCTCAGCATGATACTTAGTTAACCAATCCATCCCAACGATAATGTCAAAACTTCCAAGTTGCATCGGTATGAGGTCACTAGGAAAAAGATGGTTATCGAGGTTCAATTGACAATCACGAATAACAGAATCGAGTACAAGAGGTTTACCAGTAGCAACTTCAACAGATAAAGGTTTCCTCAGTTTAGTTCAAGGTATTGCAAGCAAAGGCTCAAACGATAATGATACAAAACTTCTATCGGCACCAGAATCGAAAAGAACAGATGCAGGTTGATTGTTAACAAGGAACGTACCATTAACAACCTTGTTATCAGCACGAGCCTCGTTTGCATTTAAGTTGTATGCTCGTCCACGAGCGGGATTTACATTCGCGTTGACATTTGGATTCGCAAGCCTCGGACAATTGTTGCGGAAGTGACCAATTTCACCGCAGTTGTAGCATGAACCAGGTGGGAATCTAGCAGCATTCCCCTGAACTTGTGCTGGATTCTGAGCAGCTTGGTTCTGACCCAATCGACAAATGTTGGTTGTGTGCCCAAGTTTTCCACACGTTGTACACTGTTTACAAGCCCGTTGGGTCGCATGATGACCATTGCACCTATTGTAGTGTGGCGCAGTACCAGCATATTGTTTCTTGGCAGGAGGTTGTGCTGGTGGGTTCTGAGCATTCTGATTTGTGACAACAAAATTTTGGGAAGCTTTGTGCTTCCTCGACCTCCTAGAAGACTCGCCTTTCTTCTTGCCTTTACCCTTGGCTTGAACATTGTCGGTCTTCTTGTCACCCTTGCGGGTCAGTTTTCCTTTTCTGACTTGAGACTCGGTCAGAGTTACAACCAGTTCGATCGCTTGACGCACAGTGGTAGGATTACTACCAGTTACAATGTCTTGCACAGAATCGGGTAGACCATCGATATACCACTCAATCGCTTTCTTCAAGGGGTTAACCATAGTAGGACACAACAAACTTTGCTCCTCATAGCGATCCGTGTACGCACGGTGTTCTCCCCCATCTTGTTTCAGATCATCGAATTCTCGTTCCAAAGCCCTAATCTCGTGACGGGGACAGAACTCTTTCATCATGAGAGCTCGAAGCTCTTCCCATTTTTGTGCCATAGCCACATCGGCACCCCTATCACGCATCACACCGTTCCACCATGTAAGAGCAGGCTTCTCAAAAACACTTGACACAAACTCAACCTTACGCTCATTCGGACATTGCACATGTCTGAAGGTGCTTTCCATACTTTCGAACCATTGTAGGAGCGCAGTTGCTCCTTGAGACCCAGAAAACTTTAGTGGTTTAGCCGAGTTAAAAGTTTTGAAACTACACTGAACATTGTTGTTATTGTTGTTGTTCGCTTGATGAATCTGAGTAATTGGGTTCAGAATCACAGCAGCGATCTGCTGAGTGATAATAGCTGCGAGTTCGGTATTAGTTTGAGGTTGTGCATCTCGTCGAGGAGGCATATTCTAAAAAGAACAAGGAAACATGAGAAACGAGTGAGATCGATAACTGGATTAGCAAAAGAGGTATTGAAAATAATCGACAAAACATAAGGAAAGTGATCTTTCGTTTGTTACCTCGAACAAACAAACGATACACAGTGACTAATAAAAGTAAATGGGTCAATATAATGTGTCACGAAGACATGCTTTAGCCTATAAGTGGACACTCATCCCAAGAGTTCCCAGGTAAGAGTGACTGGTCCGATTATGTGGATTTGTACGAACACTCTAGTCTTAGACAGAAAACTCAGGATACAGGCACCCACCCTTCCAGATTGCACGTGTTCACATTATAAGACCCAAACTTTGACGAGATTTTGAAAATTTTGAAGGTTCAAAACCTTATAATAAATCATCTACAAAGAGATGATTGGTTTTCAAATCGGATTTGTTATTGGGTTCTCGTTGTGGTCATCACCTAAAGATAGGTGACGATATTGTTTTAAAATCTAAACGCAAATTTCTTGCGTTAGGGTCCTAGAAAAGTTATAGTCTAGGTCAAAGCATTACTAATAACCTAATTCCCTATAACCATTGGCTATGATACCAACTCTTCTGTCACACCCCGACCACGTAAAACAACGAAACCGCGGTGGAAACGTCGGGAAGTGGAGTGGCAGAATTATTGTTTCACAACCATGGTATTCAGAAGTTTTGTTTTATTTAGATATTAAACATTAAACATTGTCTTAAAATTTAACAAACAAGTTCACATCTTGACTATCATCGTTATTAAGTCACTAAGGCCTTGTCCAGTCCTAAGTGAGCATGCATCCTAGTCGCATTCAACATCATTCAACACCACCTGAAACATATGTAAAAATAAAGTCAGCATAAAAATGCCGGCGAGCACATAGGTTTTGTAAGAGTATCGGATTCATGGCTCGTTTACATGTTGCAATACCTCGTTAGACTTATAAAAGTTGATAGTTGAAAACCTTGTTTGAAAAGTGTTTGGTATTGCAATACAATTAACAAACTCAAAATAAGTTGATTATAGTTTATAAAATCTCGTTGCCATGAATCTTAACTCAAAACTTTTGTTTATGTAAACCAAATTGTATATCGTTCTCGTGATAAAACTCGTATGGTTTATATTGTTTAATAAACATCGTTGTGTGACATCATTTAAAATCGTTCGTCCAAGTGAACTAAATAACGCAACGGAATGTAATACGATAAAAGCACTTATATATAAGAAGTACCAATGGCGTATCTACCATGCTTTTATCACATTACACCCGTCCCATTATCTAAACGCTAACCAAAAACCAATCGTTCGTTCAATTCGTTTAACTTGTTTAAATTGTTCCAATCGTTCAAATTGTTTATTTGTTTCAATCATTCAAATCGTTCTCCTTTTATTTGTGAAAACTACTTTTGGTCCTCTCATGGCATACATTCAAACCTTCGTGACTCGTCCATCGTTCAACTCGTATTAACAAACCACCAAAGGGTAAGTTAACAATTAACAGGTTCAGTCGTTACCCACATAACCCCCACACATAACCATGGGTGCAGTCCGATAACGGGATTTGTCAGATCCTATGGTACCATAACCAAATACTGGTCCGTTCGGCCAAAATTAATGAATGTCATTGGTTATGTAAATACGTCTAACAAGTTCGTTCACATTATCGAAAACCGTTCTTGTTTAATATAAACCATAGAATTCTTTTTGAAAACATCGAAAACCGTTTAGCACATATGAATCACCCCAAAACAATTGAAAACAGTAAAATAAGGGAACTATGTACTCACATCGTAGTTCAAAGTATCATTGATCTAAAGAACTCGACAAAACTCAGGCAAACCAAGGAAATCAAGTAGCACCTAGTAATTGGATTGCTAGTTAATAAATCGACACCTAAATTGGAAGATCAGGTAGAATGAGGTTTCGTAAACCAAATGAGTATTGGAACTCATGTGATATGGTTTAACAAAGCCTAAATTCTAAATCGGAACCTATCCTAAGTGCTTACGACCCGTTACGACCCATTAAGGTAGCTTACGCTACTTTAACGCTTCGTTAGCGCGAATGCGCGTTCGAGATACCTAACTAGTCCTATGACAAGTATTATATGCCCTAACATGTTTAAATATGTTGCATAATCAGTTTAAGTGATAAAATTTAGGTTACATATGCTTAAATACCAATTATGCATAAAAAGGGCATTTTGGTGATTTTCCTAAGGCATATAAACTACCTATCATACAACTAATTAAATTAAGTGACCATAAGGTATAACATCGGAAGCTTTTTCCCTATACAACTATGGTCACTAAACATGCTTGGTCGGATCCTAACGATCGACCAAACGGGTCGAATTCTAAAGTCTAAGCGATGGTTTAGACCGCTTGACTTACGACTCTAAACAAGCACTAGACTAAAAGTGACGAGTTAAACATGTTAAAACATGTTTAACTAAGTTAGAAAACAGGCTTGATATCAAAACAAAGTGTTTTGATACCCGAAAATAGCTTTGATGCAAAATACACATAAAAACGTATTTTGACCGAACCTTTGACTCGTCACTTCGACTAATCGACGTGGTAATCAGTAGGCACAGTCACAAGGGACTATAACCATCGTGATTACGCTCACGTTGCAAAGTTCAAACGAACTTTGTGTTGACCAAATCATGGTCAAAGCAGAAAGTCAAACACTGTTTGACTTTCATGCTTGAAAAACATAAACAAGCATGAAAGAAGCTTACAAAAGGTCCAAGCAAGGAAGAATTTGATCTAAAGCACTCAGGTATGAAGTATTAACTTCAACTTAGAGCAAATTCAGATCAAATATGTGAAGAAAAGTGAATGAGGAAGGGGGTATTTATAGGAGAGCTTGAGTTAACAGGATCTTGACATGTGTTTTCGCAAGATTTAAAGCTCAAATCTCACCATACACTTGTGCCCATAAATTTCAATACAAGGGGAATACCAAAACCAGTCTATAGCATTCAAAATCAGGGATCAAAACCATCAAATTTAGCTGAAATGACCCAGTTCAATGCTTCTGTCTGGCATGTTGTCGCGGGCCGCGAAGACATATGCCTCAGTCTTCGCGCCCCTCCAAAAGAAGTTTCACAGAATGTCAGTTTTAGTCCCTGCATGTCCAAAACTTGGTTTTTGATACATTTTTGACGCGTTTAAGCCCAGTTAACCCCATTTCAAGGCTCCAAAATGAATTTAAAGCATAGGGAACATGAAATATGCTTGAAAACATCTCGGATGTCGGTTCGTTTGGTCGTACGGTTGCGTTGTTCGGTTAATTACGAAGAACACTCGAACGGACGCGAAAACGATCCAAATTACACGAAGAATGGTATTTTAGTATTCCAATCACTAAAATAAAATATTTTAATGATTACAACATTTTTTGGATGTCCGGATATGTTCAGAACGTAAGATATGCGCGAAAATGCAAACTTATGCACTTTTTAACGCTTTTAGTCCCTGTTGATCAAATAAGTTTATTTTCACATACCGAACCCATCAAAGCCTATTTCTAAGCTATGTAAAGGATATTCAACGTATGTTTAGCTTATGATCATGTTCCGGAATGTTCGTTACTATACGAATCGGCATAGTTTCACAGTTTGACACAAATAGTCCATGCGATCGAATAAACTTGTTTTCGACACACCAAACCATCCAAAACTTATTTCTAAATTATGTAAAGGTTATTTTTGGTATATTAAGCCTATTTCACTATTCTAGAGTGTTTGTCACGTTAAACAGATTACGTTTACGCATCAGTTTGCGTATAACTTTCCAGAAAGCGATTTAAAGCTTGAAATCGAACTCGCTTCAAATTGTAAAATCATCAAACATAAATACACAAATATTAACACCAAAACACATCGTTTTATTGATAATTGATATTTTTTTACATCGTACATCGTTTACAGAGCACAGTTGTCACAATCGGACTTACGATGAATTTTAAATGAATTTTTTCGTGGACTGTAGTCAGAAAGTGATGAATCTGATTGCAGCCAGATAAATGATTTTTATAAAATAACTTCTAATGAATTGGATCTCAATATTTTTACACAATAATATATGGATCGTTTAAAACATTCTGTAAAAATTTGGGAATTTTAGGAATAAGTTAACTATTTTATTAAAATACCCAAAAACAGCCCAGTTTTGGATGTTAAAGGTGAAACGACGTAAGTAGTAATTTGTGTGTCTAAATGTCCGGTCGGTTATCTGAGAGTGATCTAACGTGTTATATGTCAATGAAAGTGTTATGTGCAATATCGTATTCTTGCTTTTGAATGGTTATAGATGGGATGTTTACATGGGCGTGAACTGTTAAAGTGAGTGCGTATTATGTGATAGATGCGTGTAGGAACTTCCTGTTTTATTTAAAACCATTAACAAACTAAATGGTAATCATATTAGGACGTGATTGACCAACCCTGATCGTTAGCTATTTTAAGATTTCAACCGAGCAACCAAAGGTGAGTTCACACTTTCTACAAGGCATGGGATTCCCAGTGGTTTGGGAATGGGTTAAGGAATAATATTGAAACCTGCGTGTCCTCCTTGGGTAGGTTACGTACCTCCATCCTCCTTTGGAAGGATGACAACATTGAAACCTGCATATTCTCCTTGGGTAGAATTCGTACCTCCATCCTCCTTGGGAAGGATGACAACATAGAACTTACTAGACAAAACTCTATCATGAAATCCCACATTTTTATATCGACTTAATCGCCGGGCCATTGGTGAGCGGGTCATTAGTTAAATAGCGCTATTAGGTTTGACAAGCCTCACACCGTGCCGCAGAGGACGGGAGTGGACTAATGTACTTGGGCACTTAGTCAATAATGATAGACATTGACGCAGGGCACATAAACATGACTAAAGTCAGTAGTCGATATGGTAACGGGTCTAGTGGTTTACAACATGAGGTAGCCCCCACGGTAAAGGGTTTGGTAAACAAGTAACTGGTTAACTCATGGTTTTCGAAATAACTTATGGTTTTTGGAACAACATTAAATTGGACAACCAACTGTGAACTCGCTCAACTTTGTTGTTGATTCGTTGTTACATGCCTTACAGGTCGTTAGGTACTTAGCATGAGCTTGCATGGGAGGAGTCGTTGTGGAACATGGACCGTTGTGTGTTCATGATAAACTTATGAACTTTAACCTTATGAACTATGAACTTATCGTTCGGTTTTGAACTTATTGCTTCCGCTGATAACTTAGACTTTGTTAAATTGTTTTGTCGCCAATTATATTGTTTGGTTTGTATTTTAACTATTTATTTATATTGTTCATTATGATTGGTGGCTGGATCCTGGTCAGTCACGCTCCCTGCGGTGATACTCCGCTTGTGGATTTTGGGGGTGTGACATTGGTACTTTGGTTCCATTGAAGCTTCCTTAGATGAACATATTCGCCTTATTTCAATTTTCGAAGAGGCTTTACATCGTGCTTGCGAAAAGATGGTTTCCCAAGTAAAAAAACACCGTCTACATAAGAAGTTTGCCATTGGTGATTTGGTTTACTTGCATTTACATGTGTACCGGTAGACCTCAGTGGATTAATCAGCGAGGAATAAGCTTGAAAAGAAGTTCCATGTGCCTTATCGTGTTATCGAATGCATCGGACAAGTGGCATACCGTCTCCAACTTCCAACCAATTCCAATGTTCACCCCGTTTTTAATGTGTCACTTCTAAAGCAGAGCTATGGTCAACAAGTTTCGGATGAACCTCCCCCAAAAAAACTTACCTAGCTTCCAACTTGCAGCCATTTTCCCGAAGCTATTCTCAACAAACGTTTCAACAATGTAGGTCAGAAAGTACTACTAGTTAAATGGGAGAATCTTGACCTCACCGAAGCCACCTGGGAAGCCACCATGGAAATGCAACGACGTTTTCCAACATTCAGTGTTGACCACGAGGAAGAGGTCAAATCTCAGGGAGGGGGTGATGACACGACCCAAAGCCCAACCACTTCATTGAAGCCCATGCAGACAGTGACAAAGCCCATGTAGGAAACGCCCAAGAGAACCAATTTAAAACCCATATGTTTTAGGGATTGAAGTAGTCGTCCAGATCCCACGAAATTAGCCATGAAGCGACAACCATGTTAAAAATAATATTCATAATTCAATATTTTCTTTTTATTAATATTTTCTTTTCATTCTTTGCTGAGGTTTACTTCTTATAAAATGGTGGACTTGAGCTACTTTGGTGCATATGGGCTTATTGCTAATCTGTGGGCTACTGATAGATGATGCTTTGGCTTGGAGGCATAATGGGCTTATTTGAAGACTGCGCTTGTGGCCTTGTGATTCTGCATATATAACACATAGATAATGAGTCTTTAACCTAATCTCATTATCTCTGCTCTATTATTGTTCTCACCTTTTCTCTCAGTTCTCTCTCTAAAGTTAGAGTTTTTTGTACTTGTGAGATTTGTGATTTGGTTATCTTTCTGATCATCTATTAGAGCAGATCATCTAGTTAATGATCTGCATAGGATGAGAATTGTGCTTGATTCTTTGTCGATAATCTGTGTCGACTGATTCTTGTATTTGTCGGTGAAATCTGTGCTGACTAGTTTGTTAATAAAGTGATCTTATTACTTCTTGATACAGTGTTTTTGACATGGTATTAGAGCACTAGATGATCTTGGGGTTATCTTCTTCCCCTGTGTTTTGTGGGGTTTTCTCTTCCGGCTCTAATCAGATCTTGGTTGATTTCTTGTGATCTTTGGAGTGTTGGTATTTCTATGGTTCTGCCGATTCTAGATCTCGTGTTACTTGGCTACTTGGAGTTTGTGCTTCACTTGGAAATTGAAACCCTCATTTCTAGGGTTTGGTGTTTATCAACAAAAGTTTTCATTGGTCGTTATTTTTAGGGCAGACCAACAGAACTTGGTCTTGTATTCAGTCTTGTAGCCCTAAGTGAAGACTACAATTATGTGCTATTGGAGGACGTTAAACGCTGCTGTGAGATTATTCTTTCTCTTCTCTTTATTTTTATTTTCTTTGCATACATTGTGTCAGTGAGTCTAGGCATCTTGTTGTCGGATTTAGACAGACCAGTTTGATTGTTTTGGGATACAGAGAGGGTACACTCTGTTGCATTTGTGTTTGTTAGTTTTCTAGTTACTTGTGGCTTCCTGGATATTGTCTACGGAGGCATCTATTGAAGTGACGAACCTCTGATCGGACCGCTATCCTGGTTTCGCTGGTTTGTTGAGTTTCTTGTTTGTTTCTTTGTCTTGTATCTCTTATTTTCTCTTAGTTGTTTGATATGGCTGGTGATTATGTGGTTACTACTAGTGATACTATTACTTCTACTAGTGCTACTCTTAGTTGTTTGTTTCTGCATCCTAGGGATTGTGTGAATTTAACCATTGTTAATATTAAACTTAAGGGCACTAAGAATTATACGGTTTCAACAAATTCTATGAAACTTTCTTTACAAGTTAAGAATAAAATAGGGTTTGTGATGGTACTTGTTCTTGGTCTACTACTGATGATGCTTTAGGTAGACAGTGGGATAGATGTAACTCTATTGTTCTTACTTGGATTCTTAATTCTGTGTCTGAAGAGTTGTATCTTGGTCATGTGTATTCCACATTAGCTTCTCAAGTTTAGAAAGATCTTTAAGAAACTTAGGATAAGGTTGATGGGTCTGTAGTGTTTAATGAAAGTTCCGCATCAGGCGGGTTTAAACGGAAGTTTGGATATGATAGAACTAATTCGGTATCGAATGATTCCATTCATACTGAAAGAGTTTACATCGTTTACAAGCTGGAGAAAATTTCTCCAGCATTTCCCCTCTGGGATCTTCAAAACTCAACAACTAATGAACACACGACCCTATTTATACATGGAGTTTGGTGAGGATGAACACATCCGTGCGGAGGTGATGTGTCCGTACGAATGTGCTCTCGTCCTCTCCAAGGTCTCATGTGTTTGTTTCTAACTCGTAACTATAGAATATTAAACACACGCTCTATCTATCCTATTCGCACAGTGGTGGAAATCCATAATATGCACTAACAAATTCCCCCTTGGCCGTCACTGTCGAATCTTGATCTTCAAATATGAGAGCGGTGTTTGAATATTCTGCAACTTCAATCAAGCAATTTATAATACGATAATTCCCCCTTGATTGATGATTCAGGTTTGCATTATCTCCAATAAGTTCCCCCTGAAATGAATCTTCAGGTCTTTTTTTGCAAGGTTCCCGACCTCCTTTGATTTGCTTAACTGCAATCTTCACGAATAATCAGCAACTTGAAACTAGTCAATGCAGCATTTCTGTTTTGACGTTAATTACATCCGTGTTCGGTTTTTGATCTGCCACTTTAGCTCAATCTCTTAATCTTCAAAAACCCAACCGGAAATTGATAGAAACATTGAATCACCACATCGGTAAACTTCATGTTTATGAATACCCATGAAAATCTGAAATCCTGTTTTCCGTAATCACTTTTAAGCACACTCTTGAATGATTGATCAGTGTAAACGGTAATCTCCATGATGTGCGTAAAATGCAACATATAAATTACATCAAACAAGGCAAAAAACCACCTCTTTTTCGGTACTAATGTTGGAAGAAAACATGTTTCTTTGTTTACTTTTAATTTACCGGATCAAAAGAGCTTAAACGAATAACATATCTCGGATATATGGACATAGTAATCTAAAATTTCGTATGAGAGATTGCCTGATTCTGAGATATTAGATCTTTATACAGAGTTGATATCTGGGGTATTATGCAAGTCCTTTTGATTTTGCGCCAGCAATGGCCTAGAACTTGTAGAATACTTTTGCATTAAACCCGAAAAACTGCACAAAATTGAAAGTATCGAAAGATATTACAATTGTAGTAAAATGATTCCAAAATAGAACACCACTTTAAGTCGAGCCTTCATCTATTTGTCTGTACGGTGGTTCTAACCTGATCTCTTAAGGCCTCGCACTAACCCAAAGACATATATCAATTAGGTATATTCACCTGTAAGACTGAATCTAGGAAATCTTGATACGGGAGTATATTCTGAGGTGGGAAACACTGTTAAGCAAGTTCTAAAACATTTATTCTCGTATCTTGATACAATTGAAATTTGTGTAGAAATTTAAGTGGACAAACATTCTGACAATCTAGGTGAATTGTTTAAAGCTTAAAATTAAATAGATCAACGGTGTTAGTGATGTCTCTCAAAACTGATATGATCCTCTTACACAAACTCACAAAAATATGTCTGTAAATATGTTTGTACATAGCAGTTATATTTCATTTTAGAAAAATCTAAAAAGATTTTGAGTGTGTGTTAGCATAAAGTTTGTAAAATACAAAAAGGTTTTGTTTCTTATTTGTTTTCGACTACCGATGTTGGAATGCTGAATTTTAAAATCTAAATATGTTGAACATGTTTTGAAATAATCACAAGTTCATTAATTTGAAACTTGAAATTTGAAAGAAAGTTTTAGTTTGTTCTCAAAATGGTCAACCATGGTCATTAAGTTGAACTTAGTAGACAAATCAAGTGATCAAGGTCACTCATTTGAACTTAGTTATCTGAGAGAGTTATTATTTTGAAATTTGAAAATTTGTGATAAAGAGTTGGATTTGAAAATTTCAAATTTTGAATCTAAAATGTTTATTTGAATGACAATGAGATTGAACAGAAGTTGATAGAAAGGGGAAGCTGGATGATAGGGGGAGCCAGATAAAATGTTGACAAATGGAAAGGAAGCTCAAGCTAAAGGGGGAGTTTGTTGAGCTGAATTGGTAAAGAAGAATTTCTTAAAGCAATGGGGAGATTGCTAAGGAGGAGATTGTTGTAACATGGAAAATGTTAAAGTTATTAAAGATTTGAAGAGAATGAAGATTGATCAAGATTACAGCAACATCCAAGGGGGGAGATTGTTGAAACATGATGTATGTTGCCTACGTCTTAGGATCGAGTCATGTACAGAATAGGAATACGTGCTAGAAGTGTCGGGATAATCATGTAAAAGACCCTTTCGTACGAACGAGCCCTTCGCACGAATGGAGTCTGTCCAGTCGTTCCAAGCACTTTGCACAAAGCACACACTCGCTCAAAGGTGCATTCTCACGAGTGATCATCCCTATAAATAGTTGAGTGTGTGTGTATCATTTAGAACTTTTGGAACTTTGGCAGCGAAGCTCTGCCAGTTTGGTTTCTCGGATCTGTACTTTCAAATCATCAATGAAACAAGTGATTATATGTGATTTCTTGTATGTGTCAACATTCCTAATAGATTCCACACATTACGGAGTGTCTATTTGAATCGGCCGGAGCATTTTCAACAGCGAAACGGTCCTCTCAACTTGATATAAATAATGCTTTTTATATGGTAATTTGAATGAAGAGGTTTATATGACTTTACCAGATGGCTATTGTACTAATTCTGGAAAAAAAAAAAAGTGTGTAAGCTTAACAAGTCTCTTTATAGGCTTAAACAAGCCCTTAGAATGTGGAATAAGAAACTTGTTAATGTTCTTCTTGAATTAGGTTTTGAACAAAGTGTGACTATTCCATATTTGTTAAAATAAGTGATTCTGTGTTTATAGTTCTTCTTGTTTATGTGGACGATATTGTCATTACTGGTAGTTCTAATGAAATTTCCAAAATTAAGTCTTTACTTAAGTCTAAGTTTTTAATTAAAGACTTGGGTTTTCTAAAATATTTTCTTGGCATTGAAGTTTTGAAAACTGATGATGGTTAGTGTCTTTCTCAAAGAAATTATTGTCTTCATTTACTTTTTGAATTTGGGATGACTGGTTGTAAACCGCTAAACAATCCTACTAAAGCTAATCATGTCTTAACACATTTATGTGAGAAAGATAATCAACCTTTACATGACATTTTTGTTTATCAGAAGTTGGTTGGCAAATTGATATATCTTTCTCACTCAAGGCCTGGTATAGCTTATTCAGTTCATTATTTAAGTCAGTTTATGCATAGTCCTAATAGTGTTCTTTTTAAGATTGCCTTGAGACTTTTAGGGTATCTTAAAGGGTCTCCTGGAAAGGTACTGTTTAAAAAGAGTGAGTCTTTGGACTTAAAAACTTTTGCTGATTCGGACTGGGGAAAGTGTTTGAACACTAGGAAGTCAATTACTCGTTTTTGTGTTTTTTTTTTTTGGGTGATTCTCTTGTGTCGTGGAAAAGTAAAAAACAGTCTACTATATCACGATCTTCTGCTGAAGCAGAATATCGTTCTATGTGTGCTGCTATATGTGAAGTCAAATGGCTTCTTAATGACTTAAAAGAGATAAAGGTTGAGATTAAACCTCCCATTAACTTATATTGTGATAATACAACAACTATGTCTATAGCTGCTAATCACTTATTCCACGAACGAACAAAACATTTTGAAATTGATATCTTCTTTTTAAGGGAAAAAATAGCTAAGGGTATTATTCGAACTGTGGGAGGTTCTTCTGAGGATCAAGCAGCTGATGTTTTCACTAAAGTCTGCTAGTTCATTCTCATCAGAAGGTTTGTAAACTTTTGGGTTTGTTTGATTGTTTTGCATATTGAATTGAGTGGGGGTGTTAAAAATAATATTCACAATTCAATATGTTTCTTATTTTATTTCTAATATTTTCTTTTTATTAATATTTTCTTTTCATTCTTTGTTGAGGTCTATTTCTTATAAAATGGTGGACTTGGGCTACTTTGGTGCATATGGGCTTATTGCTGATCTGTGGGTTGTTGATAGATGATGCTTTAGCTTGGATGCGTAATGGGCTTATTTGAAGACTGGGCTTGTGGGCTTATCATCATCATCATCATCATCATACTCAATAAACCACACCAATAGCAAAGCAAAGGTAGGGTCTGAGAAGGGTAAGATGTAGACAACCTTACCTCTACCACGTAGGAATAGAGAGGCTGCTTCCAGTAGACTCCCGGCTCGATAGTAGTTTTGCATCTAGCCTTGGACACAAGGCACATAACAGTAAGCAATCAGGACAAAGACCGATTAGTGCATATACCCTTTTGTCTTTCAGCTATCAAC
>JARYGA010031172.1:0-18114 GCA_030545235.1 Helianthus tuberosus
GTTTGTTGAAGAGAGGGAAAAATTCAACGCTGAGAAAAAGGGTTTGTCGTGGAGGGTTGCTGATGCCGAGGAAAACTGGCTAAGGAAAAGCAGTTCAACGCTAATAAGCAGAAGGAATGGGAGGTTGCTTGTGAGCGAACCAACAAGGAGTTCCAAACTCAGCGTGAGACCATCGTGAGATTGTCGGGGGAGAAAACTAAGATCAGCGATGAGGCTGACCAAGAGCGCGTTGCGCACCAGAAAAGAGAACAAGAATACATTGAGCGCATAGCCAAATTGGAGAAATTTGCTGCTGAGAAGGTTGCGGAGAGCAAAGCTTCTGAGATCTTAGCTGAGGAAATTACTGCTGATTGCAAGTGGTTACTTGCACGCGCAGTTCCCCTGGTATTGTTTCCTTTGTTTATTTTGTTTGTCTCTACTTTCGTTATTTTTTGTCATATTTCTCTTGCTTTCTGCAGATTTCTGAACGTATTGCTAAATCTGATGAACTTGCTAAGTATATGTTTGAGCTGGGTCAAGCAGCGTACAATAGCGGGAAAAAAGACGGCTATGGTGAAGATAGGGCGGCAGCTGTGAACAATGAGAAGGACTACCACTTTGAGTTGTACAAAGAAGACTGTACTGCCAAGTATGCCGCCAAGCGCCAGGAATATGAGTTCATTGAGTTTGGCATTGTTAAGGCTGTTGAAAAGTTGTCACGCAAGGCCAATGCCGTTGAAGTTTTAAAGAAGGCTCTTGGGGATGAAGATCCCGAAGGTGGGGATGTTGGGCCCAGTCGCCAGGACTGATGATTTCCGGCTTGCATGCCGCGTATGGGCTTGTGGGTCATGTAACCTCCTGACAATTCACTTAATAATTTACCTGTCTTTCATGTTTTGTGGACAATTTACTTTTAGTTTTTGTTTGTTGGTATTTTGACACACTTCGTTTATTTATGTTAACTAAGGGTTCATAGTGTTATTTATTGTGAATTTTGTTATCGTTACAATACGTGCATGTGTAATTACTTTGATTAGGTATCATGAATGAACGATGGCTGAGACAGGTTAGGTTGTGATAGTCATCTAGCTTTACACTGTATTGTGTTACGCTTGGAGAGACTTTACAAGGTTTGTACTGTCGTCGAGCGCGTAGTTTGAATCGTGTACGAAGTGATCGTTTAACAGGTTACTGTGTTGACCCGACTGTGTTCAGCTTTGGGGGTCTTACAATGTTTATTTTACCGTGTTTACGATGTTTTCGTGTGTAGGTGGGCATGAAGTGGTGTTCGGCTTGATGGGCTTTAGTTGTGTGTGTTTGACCCGGCTGTGCGCTTATTGGCGACGAGCCTTGGAGGTCTACAACGTTTCCCATGTCCGAGCCATTGATGTTTTCGTGTATGCCCGAAGTAATATATGTAGTTGTAACAGAAATTCACATGAAATAAGATAGCCAACACTTCTTGTATTAAAGTAAAATGTGTCGGGCGCTCGGCCATTCATTACAAGGGAAGATAAAAATTATGGGCGTCTACATATAACACTTCCGGAGTGGCTGGGCATTCCAAGTCCTGGGGACTTCTTTGTTTTCAAGTGTGCGCAGCTTGTACGCTCCTTTCCCGAGGACTTCATCTATAACGTAAGGCCCCTCCCACTTGGGAGCTAGTTTTCCCGGTCTTTTGGCGTTGGACGCCTCGTTGTCTCTCAAGACGTAGTCCCCGGGGTTAAAAGTGCAGATTCTGCCGTACTGTTATAGTATTTTTCCAGCTTGGTTTTGTATTTTGCCTCGTTGATTGCTGCCATTTCTCTCCTTTCTTCTAGAAGGTCTAAATCCAACCTTCTTTCTTCTTCTTTGTTAATCATATTCATGGAGAGCATCCTTGGAGATGGCAGGCCGATCTCTGCTGAAATCACGGCTTCTGACCCAAAGAGTAGACTGAACGGTGTTTCCCCGTTACTTGTCTTTGGCATAGTCCTATGGGCCCACAGTATGCTGGGCAACTCATCAACCCATCCTCTTCGCTGTGTTCCCAGTCGTGCCCTGATACCGTCCACGATGCTCTTGTTCACTGCTTCGACCTGACCATTCCCTTGTGGGTGTGCCACCGAGGAAAAGGTGTGTTCTATATTTAGCTCCTTGAACCAATTTTGGAGATCTTCAGCAGCAAAATTTGTTCCATTATCAGTTATGATTCTCAGAGGTAGCCAGAAACGACAGATTATTTGTTCCCAAATGAACCTTCGCACCACAGTAGATGTGGTTGATGCCAGCGCCTTTGCTTCCACCCATTTCGTGAAATAGTCTACTGCGACTATGATAAACTTCACTGCTCCTGGGGCTTCTGGAAAAGGACCAACCATATGTATCCCCCATTGCTGGAACGGCCATGCCGTTGTCAGGGGGACCAGCTCATTCTTTGGGCGCATTGTTTTTGGAGCATGTCTCTGACAACCGCTGCATTTTCTCAAAACCTTGACTGCATCTAGATGCATTCCGGGCCAGTAGTAACCCGCGTTCATTACCTTTGCTACCACCATTCTGGGACCGGCATGAATGCCACAAATACCCTCATTGTAACGCCTAGCGTCCCTAAACTTTAGGACTTTGTCAAGATTAGTCCCTGAAGTTGTCTATTTGTCATTTTAAACCCCTAATCTATGTGAAAGTCTATGTTATATACTTGAAATGCCTAAATCTACGTGTGAAATGTCTATATTTTGGGAATGTCTATATCTATATGCTTGGAATGTCTAAATTCTATATCTAAAATGCCTAAATCTATGTTGGAATGTTTAGATCTATGATGGAATGCCTAAATCTATGTTTGGAATGTCTAAATCTATTTGGTTCTTGACTCTTAAGACTCGTGAAACTTGATTCTTGGTTGAACGAGAGACTAGAGCCTTGTCACTGGCGGAATCTATTAATTTTGTAAACTTTTGATGTGTATGTTGTAATCTAGTTATTCTATTGTTCAAATAATACGCAACGCCTAATCTAACTCGCTAAACGAATCAAAAACGGGAAACGCGGAAAGATTGGATTGGCCAGAATGGCAATCCGATCGGATTGTCACCCTATCGGATGACCGTCCGATCGGACAGCCATCCGATCGGACTGCCATCCGACCCGTGCACACTTGTTCCCTTCACACACTCTCACCCTATAAATAGCCCTATCACATCACTATTTTCAGTGATGTGACAGCTCTGCTCGACCCAGACACTCTACCTTCTCATTTCTTCATTTTCTCATCGATTTCGGTACGTTTCAAGCTAGATCTTTGTACTTTATCGCTCTACCCATCATTCTCTACGTGATTCTCACTTGAAATCACACTTTTCACCGTGAATTCTCTCAGATCTAAGTTCTTGAGGGTAATGTCATCATGGGGGTTGTACAAACTGCCATGTGATGTCATTCTGAGCAAGATCTAGCTCAGATCTAAGCTATTTCATGCGTTTTCACACTAAATCCAAGCTAAATCTAGACTTTTTCCTATAAAACTTGAGTATCATCATCTTTTTCTCAAACTTTTACTTTATTCGATGGGAACCGGGTCTACACTAACTGTAGATCTGAAAAATAGTCTAGAGTTGGTGTTGATCTAAATCCTTACCGGAAAAGACGAGCAAAGCACGGATTCCGACATAAACCCGTTAGAGACATACAACTGATCGGTCAGGGGTGGTTCCCACTGATCAGAACGGTTGTGAGCTGATAGGTTTACCGTTGTCTTAATACCTGTCGTACCGTCACCGTTAATCTAGAAACTTAGAAATTTTTACAAAAATGGTAGACAAGAACAAGGGTCGCCCGATCGAGCGGCAACCCGATCGGACAGCCACCCTATCAGGTGACACTTGCCCTTGAAATATTTCAACACTTAATAACTTTTCAAAAATTGGGAAGTCTTGATCGAATGGCAATCCGATCGGACAGCCGTCCAATCGAACAACCATCCAATTGAGATGACCCAGGGTGCTTACCATTCGGATCGAGTGGCAACCCGATCGAACAGTCGTCCGATCGGGCAGCCACCCTAGTTCCCAAACTACAAGTCAAGTGGCAACCCGATCGGATGGCCATCCGATCGGGCAGCCATCCTATTTTCTCCTTTACCAAGTGGCAACCCGATCGGATGGCCATCTGATCGGGAAACCATCTGTCTTCTCACACTTATGTGTCATCCGTTCGACCGGCAATCCAATCGGATAGCTATCCGATCGGACAGCCATCCGATCCAATGACCAATTTGGCACTTTGAGTAACCTCGTTATTCTGCCCGACTCTTATCCTATTGTAATCTAATCAGGCTAATTCTAAAAAGAGCTCCCTTTGATCCAATAACAGTTGCGACTGTTAAGCAATCACTGTGAGTATACTCGATCCCCTTTTTACTTTTAAACTTTGGGGTGTAACATGTATTCTATATAAACTTGAATATTTTTCAATCTAAACTCTATCCTATGTGTTTGTGAAAACTCGTGCATTCTAGTATTCTATTTGTGCTATGTGACGTTTAATCAAGGGTGTGTAGTTCCGCCTTAACAATAGTAGCGCTATAGGGGGTGCACCTCTCCCATTATTCTCAGGGGGTATTGTTAGGAGGATTCTAGTTTACCTTGAGTCTTGGGTAAACATTAAAGCATCGGGATACTTGGGCTATCACTGCGTGGACTGCGACACTAGCACGACTGAAACTATTTTATACTTACATTGTGGATATGAGTTGTTTTAATCTATTATTCTATTATCAAACTTGTATACTCGCCAATACTTTTGTATTGATATTTTAATACATGTTGCAGGCTGATAGGTTGCTATGGAACATGGAAATCAAGCTAGGAGATGCTTAGAAACGGCGCCTAGATAATCTAGTTTTTGAACAATTTGAACAATTTATTTGGTGATGTAATCTTGATGACACTTACTTTTGTTATTAGACAATTTATGTTATGAAATCAACTTAATGCTATTGAAATATCTAGTGTTATGGAATCTCATGAGCAATCTAAACGCTTAGTACTCGCACCCCGATGTTTCCGCCATCGGTTGGGGTGTGACACTCATGTACTTCTCGGATCAGATAATTTGCATCTTCTGGATCTACACATCTCAGTAGCGGTCTGAGGTACGATTTCCTGTACAGAATGCCATCAACCATTTGGTAATGTTCAGATTTGTACTGTATTTTTCTTGCTTCAGCTTTGTTTCCGGGTAGTATTCCAGACTGGAGATACATGATGATCGGAGTCATCCAGAATGTTGTTCCCAGTTCGATAACGTTCACTTTCCTTAATGGTACTGATGGATTGCTTAGAACTTCAATGCGCACATCTTTGGCCAGATGCTGAAAGCTGGTGGACGCGAGCTTGCTCAGTGCATCTGCTGGTTTGTTCTCGCTCCTGTTAATGTGAATATGTGATGCACCTTGTAGGAGTTGAAGTTTTGGAGCAAGGTTTTTGTTTGGTCTAGGTATAGTGCCATCACATCTCCTTTGGCGTCATATTGACCATTGATTTGGCCAGCTACGAGCATGGAGTCCACATGCGCTTCGATATGCTTGACTCCCATCTTGATTGCTAGTCGTAAACCAGCAAGGAACGCTTCATATTCAGCTTCATTATTTATGCTCTTGAAGTCTAACCGGATGGCGTATGTGAACTCATGTTTTTCTGGACTTACTGATGTATACAAAATGCAACATATAAATTACATCAAATGAGGCATAAAACTAAGCCTTTTTTAGTACTAATGTTGGAAAAAGTATGCTTTTGTCTTCCTTTTGTATTTTCAGGATTAAATGAGCTTAAATGAACAAAAGAAGCAAAAATGCAGCCAAATCTAACAATAATACAAGAAAAGGAATAAATGTGGCATGCCCGAGCCCTCGACAGCATCTCCCTAAGCAAAAACAAGAGAACAGAAGGCTGAACACGCCCCGTGCTCACTAAGCACGGGGGCGTGCTCAAGTGTCTGCAGAAAAGACAAAGTTGTAGAAGCTTCTATCACCCACCACAGGGGTGTGCCCAGCGGACACGGGGCCGTGGTCAACGCAAAGATTCGCATAATCTAGGCAAATCTTGATAGTACAGATACGCTTCTGCACACGGGGTCGTGCCCAGCGGACACGGGGGCGTGGTCAACTAATGCAGACAAACTGCAATTAATGAAAAAAGAGAAGATGGGTGGACACGGGGCCGTGCCCAATGGACACGGGGCCATGTCCGGGTTTCTGTGCAGGCTATAAATAAGGGTGCTTGGCTCACTTGCAAACCATCCCTTGACAAACCACCTCTCTCCCACTTCACCCACACTTCACCACCACCACAACACCATCATCCACCACCATCATCCATCATCCATCATAGAGTGTGTGTAGTAGTCTCGGGATCCAAGATTGATCGTAAGAGTTCTTGACAATCAAAGGCCATGTTTGCCTAAGTCTCTTACATCACTTGGTGAAGACAAGTGTTTAGCGTAATACTTTTTATTTTTAATATTTTCGCACTTTTTATTTGGTTATGTATTAATGACTTTAATAACTAGTTTCTTATGTTGAAGGTGAATCTTCCTTATCATTTGTCTATGGTGTCTTGGCATTATTTTACTGTCTATATAAAATAAAAAATTTTCACCATTCATATCTCCACGGTCTATATGGAGATATGTTGGCTACATGGTCGGGGGTTAAGGAAATGATTTGGTAAGCGTCTTGCCTTGTTCAGTGTATAGATTCTGCAAGGATCTGGGTCAACTTTAGTAGGACCTCCTTCAATACCCACTGGTATTGGATGGCGGGGGTCCAACTCCTTGATCCCCTCATATGTAAACTACTATTAAAACTTTAACCCGGCTATTTAGGATTGTATCCCTACTGACTCAAACTACTTAGCCGAGGGTAACGTCACCTTCAAAAGAGGGGCCTACCACAATATGCATTAATAACTTAATTAGTTATCTTTCAATAATCCAACCCTTTAGGATTGTATCCTTGCTGACTCAAACTACTGGGTTGAGGGTAACGTCACCTTCAAAAGAGGGGCCTACTACAATAACTAAGATAATCTCTTAAAAAGTGCAAAAGTGCGGAAATAATCAAAAGTTACACTAAATACGAGTCGGATCCAAGTGATTCATCTTGTCTATATATTTTTATTTCATTTTTATTTTCAGCATTTTTAGTTAGTTTTATTTTCTTGTTTAAAAACCTTTTTCTAAACTTTTGATTTGATTAGACGTTGAGGATAAACCGGTACTAAAAGCTCTTGTGTCCTTGGACGACCTCGGTATCTTACCAACACTATACTACGCACACGATGGGTGCACTTGCCCATATGTGTGTTTAGTGTTAGTAAATATCGTGTTTTATAAATTTAAAACTTGACTAATGTGTAAAAAGGGCTAAAAATATACTTAAATATATATCACACCGCACGCACATCACTTACCAACCTAAGTCCCGCCCCTGCACCATCCTCGTTGGATGCGCCATCCGTATATAGTAACCATGGTCCTTCTGAGTATTGCTTTTCAGCCTTCTCCATTGCCTTACATTCTCTATCTTTATCATCGGGCACCTCTGTCAGGAAATCAGCCAACACCTGACCCTTGATCGCTGGCCTTGGTCTAAAAACCTCGTTATGGCCTCCCAGCTCTATAGCCCATTTTGCTAATCTTCCAGATATCTCAGGTCTTGCGAGGATGTTGCCGATGTTGTAATTCGTTAGGACGTGAATGACATGGTTAGCAAAGTACCTGCGCAGTCGTCTGGATGCATGGATCAATGCGAGGACCAGCTTTTCCATTATGGCGTATCTTGTTTCTGGGTCATTCAAGGTGCGAGACACGTAATAGACTGGTTTTTGTACGCCTTGTCGGTCCACCAGTAGAACTGCTCCTACCGTTTTTTCTGATGCTGACAGGTACATCACTAGGGGCTCCCCTTTCATTGGTGCTATCAGTGTTGGCAATCGTATGAGACAGTCCTTCATTTCTCGGAATGCATGCTCAGCTTCCGGAGTCCACTGAAACTGATTCTTCTTTACACAATTGCGGAGGGTTTTGATGAATGGGAAAGATTTTGCTGCATGATTAGCGAGGAAACGGTTGAGTGCTGCTAACCGTCCAGCCAACTTCTGAATTTATTTTATCGTTGACGGTGAAGGCATCCTCTCGATCGCTTGTACCTTTTCAGGGTTGACCTTAAACCCATCCTTTATAACGATGAAACCCAGGAACTTTCCTTCTTCCATTCCGAAGGAACACTTCGCTGGGTTTAGCTTGATATTCACCCCGCGCAATGTATCGAATGTTTTTTGGATGTTCACCAGCATCATACTTTCTTCTTTGCTCATGATGACCAGGTCATCCATGTATACTTCGATGTATTTGCCGATAGCATCGCTGAATGTTTCATTCATCAGTCGCTGGTAAGTGGCACCTGCATTCTTTAAGCCGAAGGGCATTTTTGTATAACAATACAACCCAGTTAGTGTGCGAAATGCAGTTTTGTCTTCATCTTGGATAGCCATCTGCACCTGATGGTATCCTTTATAACAATCAAGGAAACATTTCCACCTGAACGACGCCAGTGAATCGATCTTTTCGTCAATCTCTGGTAGAGCATAGCAATCGCGCGGGCATGCCTTGTTCAAATCTTTGTAATCCACACACATTCTCCACCCACCGTTGCCCTTGGGAACCATGACTGGGCTGGCTACCCAGGTTTGATAACGAACCTCTCTAATGATACCAGCGTTTAGTAACTATGTGATCTGTTCTTGCATTGCGTCGTGTTTTATGTCTCCCAGATGACGCTTCGTATGTACCACTGGCTTGGCATTTTCGGAAACGTTCAGCCTATGTTCTGCTATGTGTCGTGGAACGCCGACCATATCGGCCGGTGTCCAGGCGAACACATCCATGTTTTCGAATAATAGCTTTTTTAGCACCGCGCGTGCGAGATCTGATATTGCTGGGCCTAAAGTGACAGTTTGCTCCGGGTACTTGTTGTTCAGTATCCATTTTTCAAGTTCTGCGTGCGGTGTGGGTTTGCTTGTTTTTGCTGGTCTAATTTCGTCTGTTGCGAGGACCTCTTTGCTTGCGTAAATTATTGCTATCACTGTCTCTATTGGGAACCCGACAGCTGAATGTGGTCCTGAACAGATCATACTAAAATCTCCCTGGGATTCTCTTCCCAAAAGGATATCATGCCTTGAGCTTGCTGGCAGTACCATGAATGTGACTTCTTCTGTTCTTGAATTCCTTCCATCCAAGAGCAGCACCGGGAACGATATCTGGCCAAGAGGAAAAACGGCTTCATTGCAGCAACCAGTTAGCGGGTAGTCTACTGGTTCTAAGCGCGCTTTATCCTCCTGGTAAAATTGATTAAAGCATTATTCGTAGATGATATCTGCGGTGCTCCCTGGATCAATGAAAATGTAGTCAGTCTGGTAATGACCGATCACACCAGAAATGACTATAGGTCTTCTCTCTCTTGGGCCTCCTCGCACCACGGGGAAAACAACTTGTTTTTCGCGCCAAGAGTCATCTTGGGCATGCTTGTTGTAGTTCTTTCGTGACCTTCGTGGACCCCCTTGGATCATGTGAGTTTCTAACTTTCGAAGCTTTTTGTTGTCTGGGCCTTCTTCCCTTCTTTGAATTTGGCAATTATCACGCTTTCCCCCTTTAACCAGATGGGTGAGCCTTCCATCTTTCAAAACTCTTTCTATCTCCTGCTTTAGGCTAAAACAGTCGTCGGTCAGGTGACTTGTATTTTTGTGGAACTCGCAGAAAAGATTTGGGTCTTGGCCCCTTTTGTTTCGCATCTGTAAAGGAGGTTTGAATTGGTGGTTCTCGGTTGACAGGATCTCGGAAGGGGTCTTTGTCAGGGGTGTCCACTGTTTTTCCCTGTTTTCTCTCTTAACTTCTTTTCGATGACTAATCTGATTGATCGTAGCACGCACATCTTCTCTTATCGGGCTTCTTTCTCTATAGCTAGATGTCTTCCATAACTGGCCTTTGCCTTTCTTGTTGCGTCGATCATGTTGGTTGTGATTGTATTGACGGCTGTCATCGCCGGTCAATTGTTTATCAGTTCGCGCGATTGTCTTTGCTGCTTCGATGAAAGTGTCCCAATCTTTGGGGCCTCCATCTCTTCCTTTCAATCGTTTGACCAGGTCATCACACTTAACTGCCCTCATGAAGTGTGCGCGCATCATTTTCTCGCCTACATCTCCGATTTCCAGACATTCTTTGTTATATCTGGTAATGAAATCTTCTATGCTTTCATGATCCTTCCTCCATATATTTAAGCAAGCAGCTGGATCTCTAGTGTGTCTTCGTTGCTGGGAGAAGTGCGCGAGGAACTTGTCTCGAAAGTCGATCCAGGATTTAATTCTTCCTGCTGGCAGACTGTCAAACCAGACGCGCGCTGCACCGACAAAGGTTTGTGCGAAAAGATGACACCAAGTTGGTAATGTCCAGCCACCTGTTAGTCCTACGCCATTGAAGACTTGGAGGTGATCGTCAGGATCTGTCAAGCCATTTTACTTGCCCACGTTATGTGGCAGTTTTGTTTTGTCGATATCGGCTGTTGCGATTTCTCTAATGAACTTAGATTTTTCAGCTATGCCTTCTGGGCGATAGCTCAATGAGTAATCATGCTCTGCATTTGGATTGTACCCCGCGCGCTTGTGGGGTTTGTACGCCTCGTGTTCTGGCGGTAACCTGCTAAACACCGTGCTTTCTCTCTTGTACGTCGTGTCATCTTCTTCATTGTAGTTGTCCCATTCATCGTTTATGTTGCGCGGGACTAAACGACTGTGGACTGGCTTTTTATGCTGATGAGTGTATTGCATATAGTTGCTTTCCGTTTCACCATAAGTGTCACGCGTATCGTGCACGCTTTGCCTTCGTACGTTGGGTGCTTTCTCAGGGTGTAGGTTCCACGCCTGTGCTTGTTGAGGGATATGGGTGTTTGGAGGTTTTTGTGGTGGAGTAACAAAAGCGGACTGATTGGCCTGCGCTTGGAGCAAGGCCTGCTGTGCGCTGAGTTGCGCATAAACAAGGTTCAGAGATGCTGTTTGTTCGGAATACCAGGAAGCCAGAGTTTTTCCTTCGGGTTGCCCTAAAAGTGCCGAAAAGTTCAACTATGTTTAACCCGATGGTGCTGAAGGACCAGCCCCATGGTTTGGTGTTCGAACTTCCGGTGGTGCTTGGTTAACTCCTACTGGTGGAGTTTGGAAAGCTGCTCTGTTTGTGGTCTGATTGATAACTCTGGAGGTACTTCCAAAGATATCAGGGAAATCATTGTTCACTCGCCCTTCTCGGATGGTGTCGTTCCCTTGGACCCTTTGGACGTGAGCGGTGTCCGAAATCAGTTCAAAGGAAGAGACTTCTCCGTCCACTTGAGGGGAAGGGTTTGGTTCAGTCATTTTAAAGAGTTTTTTTTTGAAGAAAAAGGAGATGAAAATGGTTTGCAAAAGATGCGGTGGGCGCCAATGATGAAACACTGGTTAACACCGATGGTTAACTAGCTGGGTCGTCTCTTATGTGGGTTCAATCTCCTTCTCTACTCACTTCAGACTGAAGGTCCTGCAAAACAGTAACACCGTTAGCTCGTTAAGAGGGGAATATAGGGGTTTCCCTCTTAACCAGGCTCCGGCGTGAGAATAAGTACTGCTCTGAGGAAGAAAACAGTGTGTGTTGTGGGTGAAAAGTAAGGAGAACAGAATGGATAACCTGAATGATGAAGGGTCCTATTTATAGCCGGAGGGTGAAGGAGGGAGGAGCGACCTTGCCAGCTGCTATTGAGCGCCAACTGTCCGACCAAGGGGAATATCCTCTTGGTCTCCTCTGCTGTGGTCAGGATAGTGGTCCTCGTGGCGCGCCAACATTTGTCCATGCTGGAGGAATTGTACAGCTGCTGTCGGTTTGCCCCCAGGATTTGTCGCAGGTCTACATGGCGCTCGATTAATGGTGACACGTGTCGTCCTTTCTGTCGGAAGGAGCATCTTTGGTGCCACCTTGACACCTTCCAGAAGCTTCTGGATTTACTTGCTGATGTAGGCGCCATGTTGGACGGAAAAAGTGGTGTGGTCCCTACCATGTGTGCATGGAAATGGGACCATACCTCTTCAAGATGCATGGTTGGATTGCAACGTTGGTCGTACCATCGATTGTAGTCTTCCTTGCTAGTTTTTTTGGACAATTATAGGATGAGTAAATTACAAATAAAGTTCTTTATGTTGACACCAGATTGCAAACTATGTCTTTTACCTTCAAAAGGTACAAAAAAATGTACTCGATGTTTACAAACCCTAAAACATTATGTTCTTTAGCCATAACTCAGTTAGTTTTCATGGTTAAATCTAACCAAATGAATCCCACCTGAGGGTATTATTGTCTTTTCTCATCCTTATACAATAATACAAAAAGGGATCAAAATATTTAAAACATATAAAATTCATAAACACCCTCCACCGCTCTTCATGGAGTTCTTCGACGAAGAAAGTAAACCCGGCCACCCTAGCCATCATAAATACCCCTGGCCACCATCAGCCACCACTAGCCTCCACCGCCTCTCCAATCCCGATCACCCCCAAATCGAAACACTCAACAATTGGCCTAGATTTTTTGTGGCTATCGAATCACAAATCTTTGTTATAATCAAGATGTTGTTTCGGATTGTGATCTATGTATTTGTATAGGGAATCTTGTTATTGTTAAGTGAATTCAGGTTTGACTGAATTCGACTCTGAATTTCAATGATTTCTTTCTATGATCTATTTTTAATTGAACCTTCCCCTATATATATAACTCACGAAACAAACAATCTGAACCATTAAGTGCGTAACCAGTAAGAGGTCTGAACCCAGTGGCGAAGCTTGAGATTTCTGACCGACGGGTCGAAAACGTATATACCTAAAAAGTTCTATACGAAAACTACATACCAGACACGTTAATAGTTTGTAAAACACCATTTGGTTTAGGAATAAAAAATTATTTTAATGGTGTTTTTACTGAAAGTGATAAAGTATATACCTAAAAAGTTCTATACGAAAACTACATACCAGACACGTTAATAGTTTGTAAAACACCATTTGGTTTAGGAATAAAAAATTATTTTAATGGTGTTTTTACTGAAAGTGATAAAACTGGAAACCTACAACAATACATTTGGTTTAGGAATAATCATTTGTAAAACATGCCAAAAAGACACGTTAAGAAGGAAAGCATGAAGAATCGTATCAAGAAACGTGTTACGTGTTACCTGAAAATATCACAAGATATTAAGGCAAATCACGTAAACGATATGTTCTCATAAAGTTTTATCTCACAAGATTGATGATCACTTGAATAGTTGAATGGCTTATAAATATTGGTTACTATTTAAATAATCATATATTTTTTTAATACTAATTGGTTTATAAAAATAAAACAAAGGATACAAACGAGAATTTAATCAAAATCCTTTTGGTATTTATATACTTGTTGGTAATAATTTTTTTTTTTTTTTTGTATTTATATAATTTGAATAGAAAAAAATGAAAATTTATATATTTTTCTTATAAATCGGTTTATTTGAACCAACCAAATGCACATCTTTTTTTCCGAAATCTCTTTGATTCGAATTGAATACAATTTTAAAAAGTCAAAATTAGAATAACTCAGACCATTTTTAGAATCGATTCAATGAATAAACTATATTTCTTTTTGTTATTCAATAACTTTATTTGAAATTCCTTTAGTTTTTTTAACGGCAAACACATATTATTCTAAAATATACTTTTAAAATCCACGTATTGATGATTTTGTGAGACTCGAAACTACACCATTTTAGCATAGATAAACACCTTATATCAATAGACCAAGAAACCATCATTTAAATTTTCTTTACTTAACCAACTAAACATAACAATTTGTTATTTACTAAAATGGAATGGATGAAAAGGTTGTCACGATCATTCTATCATCAGGGGCGTAGCTTAGTGTTAAGTGTGGGGTGCACCCGCCCCCTCCAATGTTTCAGTTAGAAGTGTAAAATTTCCTATTTTTCGTCTGAAAATTTTTAAATTATACAGGATTGTCCCCCCAATTATTTTGCCTAAATATTTATACAATATATAAATTGAGTCACATGATTTTCTGCCTTTAAAAACTTTTGGTCAAGCTCCGCCACTGTGTCTATGATACTTAGAACCGTATGATGACAATATTTGATAATAAGAAAGAAAATATTTCCAAAAGGGAATCTTATTTACTATTATGATGTTTTAATTTAAAGAACTTTCAATATATATGGGTGATACTATTCCCACCCCCCCTAATTCCTGATTACACCCCCCCTACAAAAACATCACATCCATCAATCCATCAATCAATCATTTGCTTTTTGTTTTTAGTTTTTTTTGTCTTTTTGTTGTCTTTTTAGTATATTTTAGTGTTTTTTTGTTATTATTATTTTAGTTTTTTTTGTCTTTTTGTTGTCTTTTTAGTATATTCAAACGGCGCGCCCGAGGGGGTAGTTTTTTACACCCAAAGTTTGTAAAAAAAAAAAAAACAAAAAAATAATAAAAACACCAAACTTTGGGTGTAAAAAACTACCCCCTCGGGCGCGCCGTTTGAATTTTTTTTTTTACGAATGTTGTTAAAATATACGGATCTAGTTGTAAAAAAAATCGTGGTCAACGCCCCTCCGTGGCACGTGGTTCCCGAGGGGGTAGTTTTTTACACCCAAAGTTTGTAAAAAAAAAGAAAAAACAAAAAAAATAATAAAAACACCAAACTTTGGGTGTAAAAAACTACCCCATCGGGCGCGCCGTTTGAATTTTTTTTTTTACGAATGTTGTTAAAATATACGGATCTAGTTATAAAAAAAAATCGTGGTCAACGCCCCTCCGTGGCACGTGGTTCCCGAGGGGGTAGTTTTTTTTAAGTCGACTGTATAAGAATAAGGTACACAGTTTACAGTTATTTGGTTATTCGTCAAACATACACAACATAAATAGCCGTTAACGGTTAATGATCATGCGATTTTGTTATTTAAAAAAAAACAGAAAACAAATATCAAGTCAAAAGGACGAAAACGTAATTGTTATACCACATGTGTTGCTTATGGATGTCACATACAATACGAACAAGTATAAATTGCCTTTTCTTGAAATTGTTGGTGTAACTTCTACCAACAAGACAATCTCTATAGCTTTTGCAGTTATGCGTAAAGAAACAGAGGAGAAATATCTTTGGGCATTAAACTGTTTAAAATCAACTCTAGATGAGAGGAGCATGCAACAGCCACGTGTTATAGTTACGGACAGGGAGTTAGCTCTGATGAATGCATGCGAGAAAGTTTTACACGCATACATAACGCGTTAGGTGATGGAAATTGTGGGTTTCGGGCGACAGCTTCTGCTCTCGGGTACGGTGAAGATGAATGGTTATTTATCCGGAGAGAACTGTTGGAAGAGCTACTCGAGTTTAGAAATAAGTACACTAAGGCTTTCTTAGGCTCATTCAAAGATGTGTTCACGTCCTTGGCTTGGTCAGGATCGGGGTTTGCACCTGAAAAACACTGGATGATTATGCCAGAGGCAGGATTCTTGATTGCGAACAAGTTTAATGTGATCGTTCATTTTTTATCTCAAGAAAAAAGAAACAGTTCTACTTGTTTTTCGCTTTGGAGAGGCCCTCACGAGTTCCTAGAAAAAAAATAATTACAATTGCACACGTGAATGGTAACCATTTTATAATGGTAGAATTGCAAGGAGAGTATCCAATTGCCAGCACAAACAACCTATGGAAATTAATGAGAGAAAATGATGCAGCTGGCTGAGAGAATATATGTGAATCACGTCAAAATATGTATAAGTCTTGGATAGCACAACCTGCTACATTTGGGGGGTGTATCGATTAAACCTCTGTATGTAAATTATTAAATGATAATAATTTTGTAAAAAAGTACTTATTTTTATATAGCTTTTGTTACAGCTATAAATATAATTTGATAAATTATAACAATAAAAACTAATAATAAATACTATATCATTACTACTACTAATAATAATAAATATAATAATAATAATAATAATACTAACTAATTAAATAATAAACAAATACTAATTAATAATAATAATAATAATACTAACTAATTAAATAAATGAATAAAAAAGACAACAAAAAGACAAAACAGGCTAAAAACAAAAACCAAGTGATTGATGGATGTGATGTTTTTAATAGGGGGGTGTAATTAGTAATTAGGGGGGGGTGGGAATAGAATGAGCCTATATAAATTCAAAGTTTAATGGCAAAGCACCACCACAAATATTTGGGTCACTTTCAACGGTCACGTACAACAAGAGGTCCATGAGGTGCTTAATTTTGTTTTTATTTTATGAGCAACGTCTCAAATGTAATATAAGGTGCGCTTCAAATATAGAATTATCTTTAAGTAAAGTGTTCTAGCATCTTATAAATGTTTATACAAATTACCAAAGAAATACATTAAAAGATCAAACAATTTGAGGTGTTAACGGTTGAGTTTTAAATTGTGAAATCGTCCAAACCGATCATTGATTTGGTTTTACGGTCGGTTTTTTACTTAATTTTCGACCGGTTGGTTTTAATGTTTTCAAAACGTAGTAAACAGTTTGGCTGATCGTTTTATACAAAAATGCAATCATACAAAACCGTACCGATTCTTAAGCATTTATTACTATTTTTTTAATATGTAAACAATTTTTATTAAACATAACTAAAACTGAAATAGTTTTACATCTAACTAATTAAAGCAAATGAAAATGGCCTAAAACATTTTTTTATTTTCACATTCTCAAATCCTTAACATAATAATAATAAAATTTAAAATATAAATATATATAACTATCTTAAAACAAAATATGAACTTGTTTTTTTTTTTTTTAAGAATTTTTATATTAATTATCTATATATTAATTAAGAGTAGGAGTTGGGTGGAAAGTCTATTTTTCCTAGAAAGACTAGGAAGGAATAAGAATTGGACATGTGTCATTGAGGGATTTTAAGTAGAAGGGCTATCATGTAATTTCACATTTTAATTTTATTTTTGGAATGTATCTTCATTAACTAAAATTTCATGATTTTCGGAATTTTTATTATTTTCGAATTCAAATCTGGAAGTCAATGTGTTCATTAACTAAAATTCCATGTCACATTACATCGCATATTCCATTGTTCAGAAGATTACTGGAATTTATCAGCATGTTCTTGGTGCTGTGTTTTAACAGTTTACAGGGCTAAAGTCAATTTTTTTATAGATCCCACAATATAAAGATGGTAAAACACAGTGTATGAATCTGATTGCTATTAAAACACAACTGTATGAATCTGAATGCTAAAACACAACTGTATGAATCTGATTGCTGTTAAAACACAACTGTATGAATCTGAATGCTAAAACACAAGTGTATGAATCTGCTTGCTGTTAAAACACAACTGTATGAATCTGCTAAAACACAACTGTATGAATCTGATTGCTGTTAAAACACAGCTGTATGAATCTGAATGCTAAAACACAAGTGTATGAATCTGCTTGCTGTTAAAACACAACTGTATGAATCTGTTTGCTGTTAAAACACAACTGTATGAATCTGAATGCTAAAACACAACTGTATGAAATTGCTTGCTGTTAAAACACATCTGTATGAATCTGGATGCTAAAACACAACTGTATGAATCTGAATGCTAAAACATAACTGTATGAATCTGCTTGCTGTTAAAACACATCTGTATGAATCAGCTTGCTGTTAAAACACAACTGTCTGAATCTGTTTGCTGTTAAAACACATTTGTATGAATCTGCTTGCTAAAACACAACTATATGAATCTGCTTGCTGTTAAAACACATCTGTATGAATCTGTTTGCTGTTAAAACACATCTGTATGAATCTGAATGCTAAAACACAACTGTATGAATCTGTTTGCTGTTAAAACACATCTGTATGAATCTGAATGCTAAAACACAACTGTATGAATCTGCTTGCTGTTAAAACACAACTGTATGAATCTGTTTGCTGTTAAAACACATCTGTATGAATCTGAATGCTAAAACACAACTGTATGAATCTGCTTGCTGTTAAAACACATCGTCAA
>JARYGA010031173.1:0-24356 GCA_030545235.1 Helianthus tuberosus
TTCTTGACCGTATATCTCTTAAATGTCAACATATACACGTGTGATTTAGTTTACGAAGATTTTTCAATGCCGAGAACCTCTATCAGAGAGTAAAAAAGGCGTAAGGTTCACAATGGTGTAAAATTAAAATGGGATATACCGGGCTAGGATTCGAGTTACAGGAAGAAGGGCCAAACCAACCACCCAAGAATGGAATCGTCAAGCGAAAACACTTGACAACCTCGTAGAAGCAGCTTTTCTTACCACCAGACCTTTCTCCATCAATTAGGAATCTGATGCCGTCACTAAACACATTCCTTGAATTGTAGCCATTTGTTGAGTGTTTTTTTTGTGTCTAATCCGCATATATATCACCATTGCCCTTGATTTTCATGACTGTATATCTCTTAAATGTCAACATATACACGTGTGATTTAGTTTACGAAGATTTTTCAATGCCGAGAACCTCTATCAGAGAGTAAAAAAGGCGTAAGGTTCACAATGGTGTAAAATTAAAATGGGATATACCGGGCTAGGATTCGAGTTACAGGAACCAGGGCCAAACCAACCACCCAAGAATGGAATCGTCGAGCGAAAACACTTGACAACCTCCTAGAAGCAGCTTTTCTTGCCACCAGACCTTTCTCCATCAATTAGGAATCTGATGCCATCACTAAACACATTCCTTGAATTGTAGCCATTTGTTGAGTGTTTTTTTTTGTGTCTAATCCGCATATATATCACCATTGCCCTTGATTTTCTTGACTGTATATCTCTTAAATGTCAACGTATAGACGTGTGATTTAGTTTACGAAGATTTTTCAATGCCGAGAACCTCGATCAGAGAGTAAAAAAGGAGTAAGGTTCACGATGGTGTAAAATTAAAATGGGATATACCGGGCTAGGATTCGAGTTACAGGAACAAGGGCCAAACCAACCACCCAAGAATGGAATCGTCGAGCGAAAACACTTGACAACCTCCTAGAAGCAGCTTTTCATGCCACCAGACCTTTCTCCATCAATTAGGAATCTGATGCCGTCACTAAACATATTCCTTAAATTGTAGCCATTTGTTGAGTGTTTTTTTTTTTGGTGTCTAATCCGTATATATATCACCATTGCCCTTGATTTTCTTGACTGTATATCTCTTAAATGTCAACATATACACGTGTGATTTAGTTTACGAAGATTTTTCAATGCCGAGAACCTCGATCAGAGAGTAAAAAAGGCGTAAGGTTCATGATGGTGTAAAATTAAAATGGGATATACCGGGCTAGGATTCGAGTTACAGGAACAAGGGCCAAACCAACCACCCAAGAATGGAATCGCCGAGCGAAAACACTTGACAACCTCCTAGAAGCAGCTTTTCTTGCCACCAGACCTTTCTCCATCATTTAGGAATCTGCTGCCGTCACTAAACATATTCCTTAAATTGTAGCCATCTGTTGAGTGTTTTTTTTGGTGTCTAATCCGCATATATATCACCATTTCCCTTGATTTTCTTGACTGTATATCTCTTAAATATCAACATATACACGTCGATTTAGTTTACGAAGATTTTTCAATGCCGAGAACCTCAATCAGAGAGTAAAAAAGGCGTAAGGTTCACAATGGTGTAAAATTAAAATGGGATATACCGGGCTAGGATTCGAGTTACAGGAACAAGGGCCAAACCAACCACCCAAGAATGGAATCGTCAAGCGAAAACACTTGACAACCTCGTAGAAGCAGCTTTTCTTACCACCAGACCTTTCTCCATCAATTAGGAATCTGATGCCGTCACTAAACACATTCCTTGAATTGTAGCCATTTGTTGAGTGTTTTTTTTGTGTCTAATCCGCATATATATCACCATTGCCCTTGATTTTCATGACTGTATATCTCTTAAATGTCAACATATACACGTGTGATTTAGTTTACGAAGATTTTTCAATGCCGAGAACCTCTATCAGAGAGTAAAAAAGGCGTAAGGTTCACAATGGTGTAAAATTAAAATGGGATATACCGGGCTAGGATTCGAGTTACAGGAACCAGGGCCAAACCAACCACCCAAGAATGGAATCGTCGAGCGAAAACACTTGACAACCTCCTAGAAGCAGCTTTTCTTGCCACCAGACCTTTCTCCATCAATTAGGAATCTGATGCCGTCACTAAACACATTCCTTGAATTGTAGCCATTTGTTGAGTGTTTTTTTTTGGTGTCTAATCCGTATATATATCACCATTGCCCTTGATTTACTTGACTGTATATCCCTTAAATGTCAACATATACACGTGTGATTTAGTTTACGAAGATTTTTCAATGCCGAGAACCTCGATCAGAGAGTAAAAAAGGCGTAAGGTTCACAATGGTGTAAAATTAAAATGGGATATACCGGGCTAGGATTCGAGTTACAGGAACAAGGGCCAAACCTACCACCCAAGAATGGAATCGTCGAGCGAAAACACTTGACAACCTCCTAGAAGCAGCTTTTCTTACCACTAGACCTTTCTCCATCAATTAGGAATCTGATGCCGTCACTAAACACATTCCTTAAATTGTAGCCATTTGTTGAGTGTTTTTTTTGGTGTCTAATCCGCATATATATCACCATTGCCCTTGATTTTCTTGACTGTATATCTCTTAAATGTCAACATATACACGTGTGATTTAGTTTACGAAGATTTTTCAATGCCGAGAACCTCGATCAGAGAGTAAAAAAGGCGTAAGGTTCACAATGGTGTAAAATTAAAATGGGATATACCGGGCTAGGATTCGAGTTACAGGAACAAGGGCCAAACCAACCACCCAAGAATGGAATCGTCGAGCGAAAACACTTGACAACCTCCTAGAAGCAGCTTTTCATGCCACCAGACCTTTCTCCATCAATTAGGAATCTGATGCCGTCACTAAACACATTCCTTAAATTGTAGCCATTTGTTGAGTGTTTTTTTTGGTGTCTAATCCGCATATATATCACCATTGCCCTTGATTTTCTTGACTGTATATCTCTTAAATGTCAACATATACACGTGTGATTTAGTTTACGAAGATTTTTCAATGCCGAGAACCTCGATCAGAGAGTAAAAAAGGCGTAAGGTTCACGATGGTGTAAAATTAAAATGGGATATACCGGGCTAGGATTCGAGTTACAGGAACAAGGGCCAAACCAACCACCCAAGAATGGAATCGTTGAGCGAAAACACTTGACAACCTCCCAGAAGCAGCTTTTCATGCCACCAGACCTTTCTCCACCAATTAGGAATCTGATGCCGTCACTAAACACATTCCTTAAATTGTAGCCATTTGTTGAGTGTTTTTTTTTGTGTCTAATCCGCATATATATCACCATTGCCTTTGATTTTCTTGACTGTATATCTCTTAAATGTCAACATATACACGTGTGATTTAGTTTACGGAGATTTTTCAATGCCGAGAACCTCGATCAGAGAGTAAAAAAGGCGTAAGGTTCACGATGGTGTAAAATTAAAATGGGATATACCGGGCTAGGATTCAAGTTACAGGAACAAGGGCCAAACCAACCCCCCAAGAATGGAATCGTCGAGCGAAAACACTTGACAACCTCCTAGAAGCAGCTTTTCTTGCCACCAGACCTTTCTCCATCATTTAGGAATCTGATGCCGTCACTAAACATATTCCTTAAATTGTAGCCATTTGTTGAGTGTTTTTTTTTGTGTCTAATCCGCATATATATCACCATTGCCCTTGATTTTCTTGACTGTATATCTCTTAAATATCAACATATACACGTCGATTTAGTTTACGAAGATTTTTCAATGCCGAGAACCTCAATCAGAGAGTAAAAAAGGCGTAAGGTTCACAATGGTGTAAAATTAAAATGGGATATACCGGGCTAGGATTCGAGTTCCAGGAACAAGGGCCAAACGAACCACCCAAGAATGGAATCGTCAAGCGAAAACACTTGACAACCTCCTAGAAGCAGCTTTTCTTGCCACCAGACCTTTCTCCATCAATTAGGAATCTGATGCCGTCACTAAACACATTCCTTAAATTGTAGCCATTTGTTGAGTGTTTTTTTTGGTGTCTAATCCGCATATATATCACCATTGCCCTTGATTTTCTTGACTGTATATCTCTTAAATGTCAACATATACACGTGTGATTTAGTTTACGAAGATTTTTCAATGCCGAGAACCTCGATCAGAGAGTAAAAAAGGCGTAAGGTTCACAATGGTGTAAAATTAAAATGGGTTATACCGGGCTAGGATTCGAGTTACAGGAACAAGGGCCAAACCTACCACCCAAGAATGGAATCGTCAAGCGAAAACACTTGACAACCTCCTAGAAGCAGCTTTTCTTACCACTAGACCTTTCTCCATCAATTAGGAATCTGATGCCGTCACTAAACACATTCCTTAAATTGTAGTCATTTGTTGAGTGTTTTTTTTGGTGTCTAATCCGCATATATATCACCATTGCCCTTGATTTTCTTGACTGTATATCTCTTAAATGTCAACATATACACGTGTGATTTAGTTTACGAACAATTTTCAATGCCGAGAACCTCGATCAGAGAGTAAAAAAGGCGTAAGATTCACAATGGTGTAAAATTAAAATGGGATATACCGGGCTAGGATTCGAGTTACAGGAACAAGGGCCAAACCAACCACCCAAGAATGGAATCGTCGAGCGAAAACACTTGACAACCTCCTAGAAGCAGCTTTTCATGCCACCAGACCTTTCTCCATCAATTAGGAATCTGATGCCGTCACTAAACACATTCCTTAAATTTTAGCCATTTGTTGAGTGTTTTTTTTTTGTGTCTAATCCGCATATATATCACCATTGCCCTTGATTTTCTTGACTGTATATCTCTTAAATGTCAACATATACACGTGTGATTTAGTTTACGAAGATTTTTCAATGCCGAGAACCTCGATCATAGAGTAAAAAAGGCGTAAGGTTTACGATGGTGTAAAATTAAAATGGGATATACCGGGCTAGGATTCGAGTTAAAGGAACAAGGGCCAAACCAACCACCCAAGAATGGAATCGTCGAGCGAAGACACTTGACAACCTCCTAGAAGCAGTTTTTCATGCCACCAGACCTTTCTCCATCAATTAGGAATCTGATGCCGTCACTAAACACATTCCTTAAATTGTAGCCATTTGTTGAGTGTTTTTTTTGGTGTCTAATCCGCATATATATCACCATTGCCCTTGATTTTCTTGACTGTATATCTCTTAAATGTCAACATATACACGTGTGATTTAGTTTACGAAGATTTTTCAATGCCGAGAACCTCGATCAGAGAGTAAAAAAGGCGTAAGGTTCACAATGGTGGAAAATTAAAATGGGATATACCGGGCTAGGATTCGAGTTACAGGAACAAGGGCCAAACCAACCACCCAAGAATGGAATCGTCGAGCGAAAACACTTGACAACCTCGTAGAAGCAGCTTTTCTTACCACCAGACCTTTCTCCATCAATTAGGAATCTGATGCCGTCACTAAACACATTCCTTGAATTGTAGCCATTTGTTGAGTGTTTTTTTTTGTGTCTAATCCGCATATATATCACCATTGCCCTTGATTTTCATGACTGTATATCTCTTAAATGTCAACATATACACGTGTGATTTAGTTTACGAAGATTTTTCAATGCCGAGAACCTCTATCAGAGAGTAAAAAAGGCGTAAGGTTCACAATGGTGTAAAATTAAAATGGGACATACCGGGCTAGGATTCGAGTTACAGGAACCAGGGCCAAACCAACCACCCAAGAATGGAATCGTCGAGCGAAAACACTTGACAACCTCCTAGAAGCAGCTTTTCTTGCCACCAGACCTTTCTCCATCAATTAGGAATCTGATGCCGTCACTAAACACATTCCTTGAATTGTAGCCATTTGTTGAGTGTTTTTTTTTGTGTCTAATCCGCATATATATCACCATTGCCCGTGATTTTCATGACTGTATATCTCTTAAATGACAACATATACACGTGTGATTTAGTTTACGAAGATTTTTCAATGCCGAGAACCTCGATCAGAGAGTAAAAAAGGCGTAAGGTTCACAATGGTGTAAAATTAAAATGGGATATACCGGGATAGGATTCGAGTTACAGGAACAAGGGCCAAACCAAGCACCGAAGAATGGAATCGTCGAGCGAAAACACTTGACAACCTCCTAGAAGCAGCTTTTCTTACCACCAGACCTTTCTCCATCAATTAGGAATCTGATGCCGTCACTAAACACATTCCTTAAATTGTAGCCATTTGTTGAGTGTTTTTTTTTGGTGTCTAATCCGCATATAGATCACCATTGCCCTTGATTTTCTTGACTGTATATCTCTTAAATGTCAACATATACACGTGTGATTTAGTTTACGAAGATTTTTCAATGACGAGAACCTCTATCAGGGAGTAAAAAAGGCGTAAGGTTTACAATGGTGTAAAATTAAAATGGGATATACCGGGCTAGGATTCGAGTTACAGGAACAAGGGCCAAACCAACCACCGAAGAATGGAGTCGTCGAGCGAAAACACTTGACAACTTCCTAGAAGCAGCTTTTCTTGCCACCAGACCTTTCTCCATCAATTAGGAATCTGATGCCGTCACTAAACACGTTCCATAAATTGTAGCCATTTGTTGAGTGTTTTTTTTTGTGTCTAATCCGCATATATATTGTTAGTGCATGCGTCTGTCGACTTTGTCTTGTATCGAGTCTTGCTTTTGTGTAGATAGATCAAGGCACGCAAAACGAGAAAATGTGTTTGTAGGTAATTTCGCTTGAAATGACACATGGTCATTTCAAACGAAATCAAGAGGTTAATTCCGCTTAAAACTGGATGCTATTTCCGTTTGAGTAATTCTGTGCGGAATTAGATTCCGTTTGGGCATGTTCAAGCGGAATTACCAACCCTATAAATACCTGAGGTGCCTAGTCATTTGGAACGATTCTGATTCCGGTAGCGAAGCTCTACCGAAGTGTCTACAACATTGTAATTGATCTTATATCAATCAAAAGACAGTTTTAAGTGATATTCTTGCTGAATTGAACTCGATACGTCTGTTTCTGCCTTTCGTATTGAGAAAAATTCTTCTGATCGACTCGTTCGGGTCTGAAAACGATCCTATAAGTGGTATCAGAGCTCAGGAGGAAGAGTTCTTATTAATTCAGCTGCAATTTCTGATTTCTACACTTTCTTTTTCTAAATTAACAACTTTTCACGGTTAAAATCGGCTAATTTTCTCACATATTGTGCGTAACAGTGTTTTAACAAACCCTAGAAAGAATCAGACTCTAATTCGAAGTAAAACTTGATCAATTTTTGCAAAAACTGTTCAAAAGTTTAATTCCGCTTGAAAATGACCTGATTTCGCTTGAGTGATTCCGTGTGAAATAGCATATTTCCGCTCCAGATTGTAATTCTGTTTGAAAGGTTCACACGAAATCAGATATTCCATTTGAAAGGGTGATAGTTCACACGAAATCAGCTATTTCGTTTGAAAAGGTATTCCGCTCCAAAGGGATTTTGCTTAAAAGTGTTGATTCCGTTTGAAAAGGCTTATTTCGTTTGAAAAGGTTATTCCGCGTGAAAGTTAATTTCGTTTGAACTTGACTGTTTGTGAAACTTGTTACCGAAACATGGAAGAGGAATTTTATACCGCATTTGCTACTACCCCGACTACTCCGGCTAGTGTTACTCAGAACTTGACTATGGAAAATGAAACGGGCACTATGCAAAAACCACCAAAGCTTATGAATATCGAGGAGTATAAAGGATGGGAAGAACGATTTGAGAATTGGGTACAAGCAAATTATTTGGATGCTTGGGAATGTGTGGAAACAAAATATGTTAGACCAACGAATGGTGAGGAAGAGGAGATTGCTATTAAAGATATACAAAAATGAAAAGATGATGATTAGTTTGGTGCATCAAGCAGTTAAGGAAGATATCTTGGTCTTACTGCAACACAATGGAAGTGCTTATTCTATCTGGAAAGCTTTAAAGTCAAAGTTTGTTGGTAGTAAAGAAATGATAAAGAACAAGAAATCACTTTTGAAGAAAGAATTTGATTTATTTCGTGGTTTGAGAACTGAAAGCACCAAGCAGATCATCGAAAGATATTGCAATTTGCTAGTTCAAATGAAGAGAGTGAGCATCAATAAAGATAATGAAGAGTTGGTAGAAAAGTTGGCTGATGCATTGCCAACTGAAACTTGGGGCACGTATTTGATGATGTTGAGAAATAAAAAAGGTTTTGGGAATTTAAAATTGAATAAGTTCATTGAAAAGCTTGAAGCTCAAGAGATGGAACAGAGGAAGATTTCAAGAATGAAATATTTTGATGGTGAACAAGATATCGGTCTTTATTACAAAGGAAGTATCAGTGATAAGACCAACATGTCACCGAAAGTTGAAACTGCATTCAACGTTAAAAGTTCGTCAGGAGGATCATCTAAAGGATCAAACAGCAAAACTGAATTCTCTTCATATCCATCTTATGATCCAAATTTTTCAACAACAAAGAGTGGCAAGAGGTTACAATGCAACATTGTTTTAAATCTTGAAGATGATGAAAATTTCGCGGAAGAGGTGGCAAAAAGTCACATGTCTTTGTTGGGAACTGTGCTGGAATCATATGGAAGTCTAGTAGCAGGAAAGATCGGGAATCCAATGTTGACAAAAGAGGATTACGATCAGATTGATGCTGAAGATATGGAATTGATGGATATAAAGTGGTGTTTGGCGAGTGTGTTGAGGAGAGCTGAAAAGTTTAAACAAATTACGGGAAGAGATGATTTCCGTGATGCAAATATTTCTACTCTAGGTTTTGATAAATCTAAAGTTACTTGTTTTCGTTGCAGGGAAAAAGGATACTTCAAGAGAGAGTGCACAAATCGAGAAGCAAGTGGAGCTCAAAATCAGTTCAACAACAATGACTATTATCAGAAAGCAAGTAATCATCAAGTTGCTCAACACCAACAAGAGCCACAAACTGCACATGCCAGGAAGACAATCGAAGAGTCATCAAAGAGAGCTTGTATGGTGAATCAAAATGATAACAAATCAACAAAAGATTTCAGTTGGGACAAATATGTTTCAGCTGATAGTAAAGCATGTCTGATAAATCAAGATGATGAAAAGTTACCAGAAGGGTTTAGCTGGGCAAACTTCAGTTCGGATGATTATGATCCTAACAAAACTCAAAATCACAAAGCTTTTGTTGCTCGAGTTGCTGAAGATAGTGATAATGATGATGATTATTATGCAAGAAAATTGGAAAAGGACTTAAGAATGATAGAGGAGATTGACAGTGATGATGAAAAAGTTAAAAAGAAAAAGAAGAAAGTTAAAAAACCCGTTAGCAGTGATGATGAAGAAATTCCAGTGATAAGAAAGAAATTAAAAGACATTCCAGTTTTTAAAGTTGATGCAGAAGCTGATGCACAAAAGATTCCGGTGATAGGTGAAAATTGTGAAGCAGTAAAGAAGCTGAACAGTACTTTGATTCATAACATGAACAGATTGAAAGAATCCTATGATGTTCTTAACAAAGCAATGAATCAGTACAACCAATCAAGCAGTGATTAAGCAACAGCCATGAAAACACTACAAGGAGCTTTCATGACAAAGCAGAAAAGTGTTAACAGTTACATTGAAAAATGTGTTGTGCTTGAACAAAAACTGGAAACCCAAAGAATTAAAACAGAAAGAGTTAATAGGTTGTTAAAAAGTTACTCATGTACTTCTTATGTGATTGACAGGGTTTATCCAACTGTTGAAGGCATGAAGGCATTTGATGAAGAGGAAATATCTGAAGACAAGAGTTTTGAAAAGAAGAAGGATACTGAAATGAAGACATCTGGTAAGAAACAGAGTGCCAGTTACAACAAGTGTCCACTCCCGCTTGAAAATGGATATTCTCCACGAAATCCAAATTCAGAAAGAGTCAAAAAGGAAACCAATTTACAGTGGGAGTCTGAGTCTTCAGAAAATTTTCCAGACAACATTGATGTTACCTTTACATCGTCTGACACTGATCATGAGTCCGAGTTAATAAAGAAAGTGGTCGATCAGGTGTTGGATAACGATGAAACCGAGGAGTCAAAGTCAGAGTCAAACTCAAAGTCAAAGTCTGACAAGTCAAATCCTACAGTCAAAAAGGACAAACGAGTTTACGATAAAGAGTTTTTATTATCAAAATCTAATTTGAATGACGAACCAATCAAAGTGGCATATACTTTGAATAATTCTGACAAATTATATTCTGATGAGGAATTTCCAATAAGAGGTGTTAAACCAGAAATGATAAAAAAGTTTTTAAACTAACAGAAATTAATATTTCTGAAATAAAAAAAGAAATTTTTTCTAAAAAACCAAGATCTTACACCTCAAGAGTGCAACAAAGATTAAACAAGAAAAAGGGTTACAGTTCTGGTTTAGGTTTTCAAAAGAAACCAAACCATAACGGTAATTTCAAAAGAAAGGGATTGGGTTTTATTCCATCGAAAAATTATAAAAATGATAAAACTTATAAACCAAAAACTATGTTTGTTTCAGGAACATCTACTGAAGAGGAAAAGGAGCAGTTGTTCAGGAATCAATCAAACAAAGAATTCCTTACTAAGAAGCAAGAGGAAATGAAGAAGGAAAATGCTCAAAGGAAAGAAACGAGAACCTGTTTTCAATGCAAAATTGTTGGTCATATTGCCAGGAATTGTCCAAAGGCAATTCAAACAAAACAGGGAGTTTCTCTTAAACTGAAAGAAAAGATGGTTGAGAATGAATCACCAACTGAACAATTCAAAGTTTTCAAAAATTCAAAGTTTGAGATTGGTGAATGTTCAAAAAGGTTTTACAAGAGAAAAGCAAGTCTTGATAACCAAAAGTGGGTTGTTAAGAAATCTGAGGATAGTTCTAGCAATGATTCTGATTCGACAAAATCAGAGGAGCTATTTTCTAGCAATGATTCTGATTCGACAAAATCAGAGGAGCTATTTTCTAGCAATGATTCTGATTCGACAAAATCAGAGGAGCTATTTTCAGGAAATGAATCTGATTCCACAAAGTCAGAGGAGCCACATGTTGAGTTAAATTTGGAAACATCAGTACCTCCAATGGATGACGTAAATTTTCCACCATTGAGGGCTAAAAATTTTAAACAAAAGGTTGATAAAATTGAGATTTCAAATCATTTTTTCTCTGAAAAGAAAGAATTTGATATTGAAAAAGCTTTTAACCCCAAAGTGAAACATATTTTTGGAAAAATGGTTGATGGTAAAGTCAAAGGGGTGAAAGAATTTTATGAGAAGAAAATAAAGAAACCAGGTAAAGTTGTGACATCCCAGGTTTGTGATTGGTATGGAACATATTATGATGAGTAAAAAGTATGACTTGCCGGAGCTTCCAGGTTGGTAAGAGTGGAGCAGGAATCGGCATCTTTCTTGAGAAATTCACTTCGGTGATATTTCGATTTACAAGTGGAATTAGGTTTGTTTTTACAAGTGGTAAATCAGGGACATTAAGTTGTACTTGGTTTTCTACAAGTGGTGATTTTGATTGATCTTTAAACTGTTAAATTTTTCAAGTGATTGAGAAAACAAAGTGATGAATTAATCCCCTAACCTACAAGTGGTTTTATGAAATCAACAAAACTTATTTTCCGGAAAAAACCATTTGATTAAAACAAACTTAAGTGTTTTGAAATCATAATGGGAAAATAGTTTGTTGAGAGGGGGAGTTCTGATTGTTTATGCCAAGTGGATGGCGATTTGATGCAATTCACAACAGTTGTCACTTTACTTGTACAGTTTGTTTTCAAATTTCCTTTAAATGTTTTTGCATTTTAGGGGGAGTAAGAAATTTTCAGAAAATCCAAAAACATTAGAAAATTTGAAAAAGACAAAAACATGATAAAATCAAAAATGAGTTTTGTTGTGAAAAGAGGAAATGATAGTACATCGGTGGACAATCAGAGCATGCTAAAAAATTGGAAAGACAAAATGTGATAAACGGTCTCACTGATGATGTGCCAGTAGGTTTTTACACATTTAGTAGATTGTGACGAGATATAAACCTAAATTTCAAACTTACTTATATCGTGGGGAACATCTCTCGGATATATGGGTAACCCCCGAAATCTTGTTTGAAAGGTCCCTCTTTCTGAGATACCTGGTCTTTATACTCAGTGATATCTGGGGTATTATCCCGGGACTTCTGATTTTGCGGAAGCAATGGCCTAGTCCCCGTATAATACTTTACGCTTGCTTGAAATATGGCATCACCCTCTGTACAAAAAATGATGAAACATTGAAAAATGCTAATCATGTGCTGTTGAAGAAAACATTGAAAAATGCTAATCTCTTTGCTGAACGAAAGTTCTGACCTGAGCTCTCACGGCCCTCGCATTTAACCCTTTACAGATATCATCTGTGGTATACTCACCTGTAAGACTGAATATTGGGATCTGGATACAGGAGTATATTCTAAGGTGGGACACGCGAATAAGTTTAAGTGCTTAAGACATTAATCTCGTATCTCGAAACAGTTGAACTTTGTGTGAAAATTTCAGTGGATCAGTATACTGACAATCTAAGTGAATCGTTTAGAACTGAAAATGTATAAAGCTTAACGGTGTTGGTGATTTGTCTCAAAAACTGATATGATCCTCTTACACAAATTCACAAAAATATTGTCTGTAAATATTTCTTTACTGCATTGTCTTTATAATCAAAATTCCAAAAAGATTTTGAGTGTGTTTTAGCATAAACTTTTGAAAATTCAAAAAGATTTTCTACAACTGATGTTGGAGAGCTGATTTTCAAAATTGCAAGTGCTAAACATGATGACAATCAGTGAGGGGGAGTTTGTTTGATCTGTTTGATATTAGAAAAGATTTTGAAAAGAAAAAATGTTTTTCATACAAGTGGTTCATCAGATATTGACATTGTAAAATCATTCATTGATTTGTTTAATATTTGTAAATGATGTTTTTGTGTATACAAGTGATAAACAGAGAATAAATTTGTCAAAATGTTAAATTTGTGAAATTTATTTCTGGGTTAAGAATATGCAGGTTAGCCAGGTTTTGATTGCTAAGGATCATGTGGTTTCAAGAGAGCCAGGTTTCGGTCCTAAGCAGAATGTAAGCCAGGTCACAATCTTGATATTGTAAGAGCCAGTTTCTGATTCTGGACCTGAAGTTCACGCAAGCTGATGATGCTGATGAACTTAATGAATCAAGAAACCTGATCAAGAAGAGCATAGAGCCAGGTTGCGATTCTAGAAGAAAGAGAAAGAAGATTGAGGATACTTTACAGTGTCAGATACTTCAGGAAGAGTAAAGACTGATAAAGACTGAAGACATTGAAGACTCGACACTGAAGACTCGTCAACATTCTAGGGGGAGTCTATTGGTGCATGCGTCTGTCGACTTCGTCTTGTATCGAGTCTTGCTTTTGTATAGATAGATCAAGGCACGCAAAACGAGAAAATGTGTTAGTAGGTAATTTCGCTTGAAATGACACATGGTCATTTCAAACGAAATCAAAAGGTTAATTCCGCTTAAAACTGGATGCTAATTCCGTTTGAGTGTGTCCGTGCGGAATTAGATTCCGTTTGGGCATGTTCAAGCGGAATTACCAACCCTATAAATACCTGAGGTGCCTAGTCATTTGGAACGATTCTAATTCCGGTAGCGAAGCTCTGCCGAAGTGTCTACAGCATTGTAATTGATCTTATATCAATCAAAACACAGTTTTAAGTGATATCCTTGCTGAATTGAACTCGATACGTCTGTTTCCGCCTTTCGTATTGAGAAAAATTCTTCTGATCGACTCGTTCGGGTCTGAAAACGATCCTACATATATCACCATTGCCCTTGATTTTCTTGACTGTATATCTCTTAAATATCAACATATACACGTGTGATTTAATTTACAAAGATTTTTAAATGCCGAGAACCTCTATCAGAGAGTAAAAAAGGCGTAAGGTTCACAATGGTGTAAAATTAAAATGGGATATACCGGGCTAGGATTCGAGTTACAGGAACAAGGGCCAAACCAACCACCCAAGAATGGTATCGTCGAGTGAAAACACTTGACAACCTCCTAGAAGCAGCTTTTCTTGCCACCAGACCTTTCTCCATCAATTAGGAATCTGATGCCGTCACTAAACACAATCCTTAAATTGTAGCCATTTGTTGAGTGATTTTTTTTGGTGTCTAATCCGCATATATATCACCATTGCCCTTGATTTTATTGACTGTATATCTCTTAAATGTCAACATATACACGTGTGATTTAGTTTACGAAGATTTTTCACTGCCAAGAACCTCGATCAGAGAGTAAAAAAGGCGTAAGGTTCACAATGGTGTAAAATTAAAATGGGATATACCGGGGTAGGATTTGAGTTACAGGAACAAGGGCCAAACCAACCACCCAAGAATGGATTCGTCGAGCGAAAACACTTGACAACCTTCTAGAAGCAGCTTTTCTTGCCACCAGACCTTTCTCCATCAATTAGGAATCTAATGCCGTCACTAAACACATTCCTTAAATTGTAGCCATTTGTTGAGTTTTTTTGTTGGTGTCTAATCCGCATGTATATCACCATTGCCCTTGATTTTCTTGATTGTATATCTATTAAATGTCAACATATACACGTCTGATTTAGTTTACCAAGATTTTTCAATGCCGAGAACCTCTATCAGAGAATAAAAAAGGCGTAAGGTTCACAATGGTGTAAAATTAAAATGGGATATACCGGGCTAGGATTCGAGTTACAGGAACAAGGGCCAAACCAACCACCCAAGAATGGAATCGTCAAGCGAAAACACTTGACAACCTCCTAGAAGCAGCTTTTCTTACCACCAGACCTTTCTCCATCAATTAGGAATCTGATGCCGTCACTAAACACATTCCTTAAATTGTAACCATTTGTTGAGTGGTTTTTTTGTGTCTAATCCGCATATATATCACCAATGCACTTGATTTTCTTGACTGTATATCTCTTAAATATCAACATATACACGTGTGATTTAGTTTACGAAGGTTTTTCAATGCCGAGAACCTCGATCAGAGAGTAAAAAAGGCGTAAGGTTCACAATTGTGTAAAATTAAAATGGGATATACCGGGCTAGAATTCGAGTTACAGGAACAAGGGCCAAACCAACCACCCAAGAATGGAATCGTCGAGCGAAAACACTTGACAACCTCCTAGGAGCAGCTTTTCTTGCCAACAGACCTTTCTCCATCAATTAGGAATCTGATGCCGTCACTAAACACATTCCTTAAATTGTAGCCATTTGTTGAGTGTTTTTTTTTGGTGTCTAATCCGCATATATATCACCATTGCCCTCGATTTTCTTGACTGTATATCTCATAAATATCAACATATACACGTGCGATTTAGTTTACGAAGATTTTTCAATGCCGAGAACCTCGATCAGAGAGTAAAAAAGGAGTAATGTTCACAATGGTGTAAAATTAAATTGGGATATACCGGGCTAGGATTCGAGTTACAGGAACAAGGGCCAAACCAACCACCCAAGAATGGAATCCTCGAGCGAAAACACTTGACAACCTCCTAGAAGCAGTTTTTCTTGCCACCAGACCTTTCTCCATCAATTAGGAATCTGATGCCGTCACTAAACACATTTCTTAAATTGTAACCATTTGTTGAGTGTTTTTTTTTTTTGTCTAATCCGCATATATATCACCATTACCGTTGATTTTCTTGACTGTATATCTCCTAAATATCAACATATACACGTGTGATTTTGTTGGATCTGAGTTTGGTTTTGATTGTATTTTTCGTTTGAATTATAATGAAGATGGATGAGTTGTGCAGCGGAATTAAGATGGAAACAAACTTTGCATACAATCAAACGAGAGTGTTGCTTTGATCAAACACTTTTCACAAAGAATCGAAAGATTGAATTTAATTTCAACAACGATTCCAACGTAATGCTTAATACAAACTCCCCCTCAGCCAGAGCTCAGTGTTTGTTCGTGCAGAGAAGACGATTTTTGCAAAGAGCTAAATAGAACAGTACAGAGCACTGTTCTATTTATAGGCACTAGCAAACCACTGAGCATCTAAGCTGACGTCACCATGAAAGTGACATCTAACCTCCTAACAAACTCTAACCTCTGATCAATACAAACACTGCTATGCTAACTACTGCTATTACATTTCATTACATAAAAGACATCTAAATAACGGCTGTATCCTTCCACTGCTGTGAACCCAGCAGTACTTGTCCGGATCAGCAGTGCTTGAACCAAGGCAGTAGATTGAACAGCAGAACTTTAGTCTTTCATCAGGCCTTTACGTGATCAGCAGTTTGCACGATCAGTAGATAGGAGGTCAGCAGATGTTGAAACCACTTTCAAGGGGAGAGACTTGTACAAACATCTGCTTATTCTGGATCCACTGTTCTGATCCAGTTTTGGCTCTAATTATCTGTTCCTTTGATAGGGTTCAATCCCAACAATCTCCCCCTAGAACAGATAATGCCAAAACCCTTCATTATTATGGAACTTTATTGCCTCATCAACAGCTCCCTTATTTGCCCTTTAAGTTGTAGTTCAAAGGTTAAGGCATCTGTGTCATCATCATCCCTGCTAAGTGGAAGATCAAGGAGATCCTGCAAATCTTCAAGACATAGGCCAAGTGCTTGTTCCCTTGATATTTTCTTCACTTCTTCATCAGACCTGAACATAGTCAATACATGGGTATGTTTGTCAGTTTCCCACTTTAGTACTTTTGAGCCTGGTGGGTTTCTTGGGAGATTTTTATTGGATGAGGTGTTTGGTGAAGCTGGCCTATTGATGACTGACTGAGCAGCACTTGCAGTTTGATCCAAACCAAGAGTTTCAATAATCATTTTCTTTATGCCTTCTTTTACAAGGGCATCTCCTTTTATCAGCTCTTGGATGGTTTCACCACCCAACTGTTTGTGTGGCCTTCTTTTATAGATGGCTGCACCAGCTGGAGCAGTGGCTCTCCTGATTTGCAGCTTTGATGGTCTTTTTGAAACCTCTGCTTCAGGATAGTCAGGCTTTTGAGGAACTGTGGGATCTTTCTTTCTTAGTTCCTCCAACCTTTTGTAGGTGGCCCTGACTACATCTTCTTTCCATCTTGACACTTGATTTTTAGACCCATAATCAGCAGCAACCAGTTCCTCTTTCATTCTCTTCAGCTCAAGTGTTTTTTCAGGCACATTCTTTTTGTACTTAGACCATTCTGGAGGAGTGTGTTTGACCTTATTCTTTATCATTTCTTGAATCCTGGCTGCTTCTTGTTCAAGCTTAGGGATGGTCCACTCCTTGTACTTGTGCTTTTCTCCCTTGTACTTCTTTGTTAACATGATGCTTTCAATGTAGTCTTTTCTTAGAGTTTCATCTGCTCTTTCTGAAATTTGTTGACATACATTTTTTACAAACTGTTCCAGGGATCTGACTTGTGTGAGCAAGTATTGATAGTGCTGCTGTATTTCCCTATCAGATTTCCCTTGTGTATTTCTTTTTGAAATATCCTCTGCTTGCTTAGCCTTTATTTTCAAGTATTCTTCAATATTGTTAGGCCTAGGATATCCTTTAACTGATGGCAGTCTTCTTTTAGCAGGGTCATCCTCATAATAAAAGGACTTGATTTCTTCTCTGACTGCTATGAGCTCAAGAGGAAATTGAACACCTGCAGGAGCTAAGGACTGTTGAACTTGTGCTGATGAGAGAGGAACAGGCTTGGGTATTGTAACAAGTGACAAAGATTTTGAAGATGTTTGTGGTGGTGAAGTGTCATCATCTTTCAGGATTAGTCTTCTCCTTTTTGTTTGAGGAGGGACTGATGATGCTTTGGGTGGAACAGTGGTGGTAGTTTGAGTGGCAGTGGTTTGTGATTGACTAACAGTTGTTGAAACAACTGGTGTCATTACAGCAGATGTTGTAACATCTGTTGTCTTCTGCTTTTTGGTGGTGATGGTGGTGGTGATAAGGCAGTGGTTGTGGTGTGTGTTGAAGTGGTAACAAATGTTAAAACCTCTGAAGTACCAGCAGTAGTTGATACAGCAGGAGTTACAACAGCTGTTTGGATGGATGTTTGATGTTGGGGGCTTTTGGATGGTGGTTTTGGAGTATGCTTTGTGATTCTGGATGGTGTGGACTTGGGTTTCCTCACTTTTCTAGTGAGATTTCTTTTTAGCTCAGGATTTTGAACATCCTTCAGCCCTGAACAACCCTGCGCATTCAGCTCCATGTAAGCTCTTTTCTCCTTGTTCCACCTTGACATATCCTTTGCCGCTCTGTCCCTTTTTACACTTGCTATAGCTTCAGCAAGTGCATATTGGGTAACATCAACCTTTTTTCTACCATCTGGCAAAGGTATCTGTTTGGTCATATTCTCCATTTCTGGTTCTATGTAGAGACCATCATCTACTCCTTTTTTCTTCCATTCTTTAATTTTCTCCCCCTTTTTGGCATTATCTGGGGGTAGTTGATCAATGAAGAGAACAGGTGGAGGAGCAGTGCCAGTGGTATTGAAGATATGGGCCTTGAGTACCTTGATGTCTGCTTGTGTGTTCTTGAACCTAGACTCCATAATGTTTCTCAGCTTTTGTACATGCATTTCATGTTGCTGATCAGCCATTTATTTTTGTTGCTGGAGAAAAGGTTGAAATAGATTCCAGAGCTCATTTGCAGTAGGTGCTTGTGATGGAGCAGGTGCTTGAGGTGGAATAACAGTGGATTGCATCGTTTGTACTTTCAACAACTGTTGTAGCATGCCTTTGATATCTGCAACAGCTGTATCCAGTTTGTCAACTCGTTCCGTCAAATCCATATATTTTAAACCATCACCCAATTTAATGGGATCATCTGATTTCCCACTAGCAGTGGTTTTATCAGTGGTTGAGGTAGGGAGTGTACTCCAAACATTAACCACTGATGCCCCTTTTTCTTGGTACTGGGGTCTTCTTCCTTCAACACTTGACAACCTTTTGATGTTTCCAGTGGTAAAAACAAATCCACTGGTGGTTGGCAGAGGTGCTATGTAAGGAATTGCCTCCAAGGAAGTCTTATATATGTAACCACTGTCCAAGTGCAAACCAGTGGGTTCAGCACTTGTAGTGGCTGCTTCACTTGGATAACCACCAAGAGTTACTTGTAACTCAAGGGGTGTAACCTCCTCAGGGTGTGTTGGTGGGTTAGCAAAGATTGATACATCAGACCCAGTCATTTGTTGAGGTATATTCTCATTGATAGGTGAGTGAGAAGGACTGGTTAGTACCTAGTTCAAATCAATTGCATCCAACAAAAGTTTAGTTGGTGGGGGAATTGTGGATGTGATGGTTGGTGTAAAAATAGAATTTGCCCCGGGCATTGGGCTGTGGATGATGGAAACAAGTGAATCCAGAGCATCATGATGTGGAGTCCCTATGTGTACAACCTGTTCTTTTTTAGAAGAAGCAGGAGGAGTTTCGGTTATGGGTTGAGATATTTGTACCAATTGTTATGAGGAAGTAGCAGCATCGGTTTCTTGTGACTTTTGTGTTGTCACTGGCAGTAGCTCTGGTATCTCATCCTCCAGAGTTGACTTTTTAATTGGTTTTGGGGGTTTTTGAGTTTTTCTTTTTGTAGGCTTTTTGATGATTGTAGGTGTGGGTTTCAAAGCAGTTGTTTTGCTACTTTGATCACCTTGAGCAGTGGGCTCAGCAGCAGATACCTGAGGAGCAGTGGTAGCTGCTAAATTCTGCTCAGGCACCTCTGCTTGTGTTTTGCAAGGTGTTGACATCCTTGTAAAAGTTTCAGCAGTTAAACTGTTTATTTGAATAGATGCACCTTGTTTTATTGCAGCCGGATCACTCTTACCAAGTTTCTTTTCAAAATAATAACTCAAAAATCTTGGAAATAGTAAGAATGCCTTTGTTTCAACATTTTTAACCAGATCATTAAAAATTTCCCGAGAATAGTTAAAATTTTCTCCTTGAAGAATAGCATATCCCGGATTTTGAATTTTTAATGGTATTTCGTTAAAGGCAGTGGTTTTGTTTGAAACACACATTAGGAGGGTATGAAATAAAAATCTTGTTGCAGAAGGGAAGTAACCTTTTTGCAAGGTGTCCTTTTTTACTTCTGCATTATACCCTCGTTCCAGAAAATCATTTTTTAACTCGTTTTTGGGGAAAGAAATTGTACCTTCCTGATCATCGAGTTGAAAGACCTCTGAAATTGATTGTGGTGTAATCTTGACTGCTTTTCCCTTTAGAGTAGAGTTAATGGCTATGACAGTGTCACCTTGTTTGTCAAGGGTTACATTCTTCCAAAACTCTCTTTGGGTTGTCAAGTAAATTGGAGCGTCTACTGTTAACAAAGTTTTGTACTTTGATGCAGATATGGTATCAATGATGGAATCGAAAATTTATGTGGTGCCGGGTTTTGTGAGTAAACCCAGAAGATTGTGAGAAGGTTTGTGTGGTATTTCGATGGGTTTGGCCTTTTGAGAGACCTTTTGTGAAGATGATTTGGAAGTGGGTTTTGCAGATGGCTTCGATTTTGTCATTTTGAAGATGATGATCGAAGAAGATGTTGAAGGAATTTGAAGAAAAACTGCTTTGAGAAGAGAATTTTTGAGAATTCAATTCGACAGTAAACCCTGTTTTGGTGTGAAGTGGGGGTTTTATGGTGAAGAAGTGAATGCTGACGTGGCAGCGGTTACAAAAGGTCTGACCACTATGTACTGCCCACATGCCAACCTCTGAGGAAATGAAGGACAGTACTTTTATGAAAGTTACTGATGAAGGCAGTGGTTACAACGGTAACAATGAAAGTAGTGGACGATTTTCACTATCAGTGGATAGCATATCAGTGTATAATACACTGCTTTTGAACAACAGAGTTTATCAAGGAAATGAGAGAACAGGGGTTGGCTTTCAGCAGTGGACAGACATTTTGAAGTAGAGCAGACTTTTGAACAAGCAGTGGTTATGGCAGACTTTTAAGGATTTTAATGAAAACTTCATTTTTAGCTATTTTTAAGGATGGATTTTTGATTTTCTGAAAACATTTTAATGCTTTTATTCATAGAAAAACAAGATTTTGCTTGTTATTCCATGTTTAGCATGCCAATTCTAGAGACCAGACTTTCAAAAGTGGCTGTATCTAATGCTTTTGTAAGCACATCTGCCAGCTGGTCTTTAGTTGGAACATGATGCAGAGAAATCAAACCTTTTTCATAGCAATCCCTCACAAAGTGATGTCTGATGTCGATGTGTTTGGTGGTTGAATGGGAGACTGGATTTTTGATGATATTTTCTGCTGCCTGGCTATCCAACATGAGTGGTGTCTTTAAGGCAGTGATACCAAAATCCAGCAACTGATTTTGAAGCCACAGGAGTTGTGCTGTACAGCTTGCAGCAGCAATGTATTCAGCTTCAGCAGTGGATGTTGAAACAGCTGCTTGCTTTTTGCTTTGCCATGAAACTAAGCAATCACCTAGAAACTGGCACCCTCCTGATGTGGACTTCCTTGTGGTGTTACATCCCGCAAAGTCACTGTCTGAAAATCCTGAAAGCTTGATATTCCCATTAGCTGGATACCAGATACCAAGTGTGGGAGCACTTTTTATGTATCTGAATATCCTTTTTACAGCAATAAGGTTGGATTTTCTAGGGGCTGATTGACTTCTTGCACAAACACATGTTGCAAACATAATGTCTGGCCTAGATGCAGTTAGGTACAAAAGAGACCCAATCATGCTTCTATAAAGAGTTTGGTCAATCAGCTCATCCTTTTCATCAGACATGACTAGCTTATTTGTTGCCATGGGTGTGCTGCATGGTTTACAATCATTCATATCAAATTTGTTTAAAAGTTCTTTTGCATATTTGCTTTGATGAATGAAGGTACCATTTTACATTTGCTGAACTTGGAGACCAAGAAAGCATTGCAGCTCACCCATTGCACTCATTTCAAACTCAGCTGTCATGAGTTCCCTAAACTCTTCACACATTTTATTGCATGTGCTTCCAAAAATAATGTCATCCACATAAATTTGGACAATCATTAAATCCTTTCATCTCCATTTTAGAAACAGTGTTTTATCAATGGTACCTCTTTTGAAACGATTTGAGAGTAGAAAGGTGGAAAGAGTTTCATACCAGGCCCTAGTTGTTTGTTTCAGGCCATACAAGGCTTTGTTTAGCCTGTAGAGATGATCTGGATAAAATGGATCCTCAAAACCTGGAGGTTGACAAACATACACCTCTTCTTGAATTGTACCGTAGAGGAAAGCACTTTTGATATCCATTTGGAACACCTTCATGTTGTGGTTGACAGCAAAGGCCAGGAACAGTCTTATAGCTTCCAATCTTGCTACAGGGGCAAATGTTTCATCATAATCAATCCCCTCTTCCTGTCTGTAACCTTGAACCACAAGCCTGGCTTTATTCTTGACAACAATGCCCCTTTCATCAGTTTTGTTTTTGAAGACCCACTTTGTGCCGATGGGACTCACATCTTTTGGCAGTGGTACAAGCTCCCAAACTTGTTGTCTTTAAAACTGTTGGAGCTCTTCTTGCATAGCTTCTACCCAGCTGTTGTCTTTCAGTGCCTCTTGGTACTTGACTGGCTGATGGAGTGATAGAAAACCAGCAAAAAGACAAATGTTTTGGGTTTGGCTTCTTGTGAGCACCCCTTCATTGATGTCGCCAATGATTTGATCAGATGGATGAGATCTCAAGAAGATTAAATCTCCTTGGTATGGAATGATGGCATTTGTTGGTGAAGGCTGCAAATGTGTATCATCTGAGCTAACCACTGCTGGAGACTTTGATGACCCAGCAGTGGTTTCAAAAGGTGGTGGAATAGGAGGTAAAGATGAGGACACATGCTGACTTTATCCACTATTTGGGGACTTTTGTCAGCAGTGTTTGATAATGTGGAAGCAGTGGTTGATGGGCTACTTTGGTCAATAACTGTTGAGGTAGCAGTGGTTGAGCTTTGACAGCTGTTTTGAACAACTGATGCTTTTCCCATTGTGGCAGACTATTGAGGGATGATGATTTCATACCCATAGTCTGGTGTTGAATCCTCTGATGGACCTACACTGTTAGTCTTGACAGCAGTATTTTCAAAAGTGAATTTTTCAAGATCAAACAGATCTGCAGGATTTGCTGGGATTTTCATTGATGAAAGTTCATTGAACTTTACATTCAAGGTCTCCTCCACTGCCTTGGTCCGTGTATTAAACACTTTGTAGGCCTTGGCAGTGGTTGAGTATCCCAGATGATAACCATAATCAATTTTGGCTGCAAATTTTGAAATGGAATCTTTTAAGTTCAAAATAAAACATGGGCAGCCAAATACCTTGAAGTATGAGATCAGTGGTTTAATTTTATACAGAATTTCATAAGCAGTCTTTTTGTGCCTGGGGTTTATTAAAACTCTGTTTTGGACATAGCAAGCAGTGTTTACTGCCTCTGCCCAAAAAGTTAATGGCAAACCTGAATCAGCAAGCATGGTTCTGGCAGCCTCAATCAAAGTTCTGTTCTTTCTTTCAACTACCCCATCTTGATCTGGTGTTCTAGGGATGCTGTACTGCCTTACAATCCCTTTCTTCATACAGAAGGCATCCAACTCCTTATTTTTGAATTCTGTGCCATTGTCACTCCTGAAGACTTTTACTGGAAGGTCAAATTGCTTTTCAACCTGTATCACAAAGTCTTGCAAAATGCCTGCAGTCTCATCCTTTGAGTGTAAAAAGAAAGTCCATGTAAACCTAGAGAAGTCATCAACAATAACCAAACAATATCTTTTCTTCTTGAGACTCATGACTTGAACTGGGCCAAACAAATCCATGTGCAGCATTTGCAAACACTGGGTTGTTTTGGACTCTTCAATGGACTTATAAGAACTTTTATGTTGTTTTCCTTTTAAACAGGAAATGCAATGTTCAGGACATGAAAACAATTTTTGTGGCAAGCCTCTTACAAGGTGTGACAACTCGTATTTCAGGATCTATCTTTGTGCTTAATGTAACATATGTGAACTTGGTGTGATTATCTGATATGTTGATTTAATGAATGTTTATGAGTTTTTATGTTTGTAATATGTGAATCTATGCATGTATATATATATGACTCGGATCGCACAACACAACCCAATCACACAAAACCATGTTGGGTCAAACATCTCATCCTTGTCACACTTCTACTCGGTCCACTATGACTGAATCCGAAACCGAGGGTAGCACAAGGAAGGGTTCGGCCCACTCTCTTTTACACGCATAACACTTAGGAGATAGGTTATACTCCTCATAACTTGCAAAACACAACACACACACAAAACCCTAGTTCTCTACTCCTCTCTCTCTTGTTCGACGGCAATCCTCCTAGCCGAAGCCTCATCTC
>JARYGA010031174.1:0-43749 GCA_030545235.1 Helianthus tuberosus
TCCCAACCACCGGGAATCCCATGCCTTAGAAAGAGTGTGAACTCACCTCGGTTGCTCGGTTTGACTCTCAAAAATAGCTAACAGTCAAGGTTGGTCAATCACGTCCTAGAATGATTGACACTTAGTTTATTAGTGACTTCAAATAAGCACGAAGTTCCTACACGCATCTATCACATAACATGCATCACTTTAACGGTTCATGCCCATATAAACTTCCCATCTATTCCCGTTCATAAACAAACATACGACATTGCACATAACACTTTCATTGACATATAACATGTTAGATCATTCATAAATAACCTACCCAACATTTAGACCCGCAAATAACTACTTATGTCGTTTTAGCTTTAACATTCAAAACTGGGCTGTTTTCGGGAATTTTAATAAAATAGTTAACCTATTCCAAAAATTCCCAACTTTTTACAGAAGGTCTTAAACGATCCAAATATTATTGTGTAAAAATCTCGGGATCCAATTCATCACCAATATTTTATGAAAAATCATTTTCCGGACTGCAATCAGATTCATCACTTTCTGACTGCAGTCCACGGAATAATTCATTTAAAATTCATCGTAAGTCCGATTGATGATATTCCAGTGGGAGAATTACTACGACATCAGTGGTCATCTGCAATACAAATTTCATCAGCTAATTCTACACAGACTTCAAGTTATGAAGAAAAACATAACACATATTTTCTGCAGTAAAAATGCAGCTTTTGCTGCTGTGAACAAATGACACTTTAAAAATAGCAAACGAAGTCCAAAAATTATGATTCCAGTGCCATTAGAACCGTATTTCGAAATAATATGTTATAGACTCAAGAAAATCAAGTTTTCGTTAAGTTATGATCTGGTTACAGCCAACTGAAGTTGGCTGTAAACATCAACCAGCTTCCTGTTTTCAGCTCTTAACTTTCTAACGCGTGCTCGATTGATTCCGTTAACATGTTTAGCGAACAACAACGATATTTAACATCAACATTAACAAGCAATCATCAAGTAATCAACAACATAATCAAAACAACTTCGTTCTAGTAATGTTTCATTATGTTTCATCCATTTATGTAAAGCTTTATGTTCATATTTCTTGTTTAAACCTTTTAGTGTTCTTGTGTTATTCCTCATACTACATCTTTTAACTACTCAAAATAGAAGTAAACAAGGATTATCAAGAACTTACAACTAGCTCAAAGGCTAGGGAAGAACTCTTGTGAAAAAGTTGATGAAAGTGGTGTGAAAAAGCAAGAAATGAAGCTCCTTGATGATCCACAAGCTACAATCTTCACAAAGTACCTCTTAACACATGTATGGAGCTTGAAAATGAAAGAATATGGTGGTGTTAAGGTGGTGATGGTGGCGGTTATGGTGAGAGCCGAGAGGAGAGGGAGAGATGAGTGAGAGAGTGGGGTGAATCTTGTGAAGTGTAAGATGAAAGATATGAGTGATCTCTTAGCCATACTTATAAGGATTCTACAATATTTTGGCAAGGATCTCAAGTAACAAATAAAGTAAAATATTAGATAAAATCTAATAGGTATGGTGCATGGAGTGGTGGTGATGGCCGATTAGGTGTAGGGTGGAGGGGGTCTAGATGTAATTTTGTAACTAGTTGGTAAATATTAGTCACATTCCAAGTATATGCTTTCATAGTTAGTTTACTAGAGAATTTAGTGGGTGTTATGGTGTACGGGGATCATGACTAGCCAAGAAATAATAAAACAATGTATTTGACAAAAAATTTAGTGTTCCGGGTAATGTCCGGTTGTTTGGTTAGATACCGTCCCGTTAAAGTGTTTAATTATTCCGAATAATGCCTTTTATATATCTTTTTGTAACACTTTTAATTCCTAACACTTAGGAAAATATTCAGGACCATTTAGTCAAGTTTCTGGACAATCATTAAGCATAATATAATATTAATCAATCGTACGGATACATGTAATTACGAGGGTTGGCATATTAGGCGTCTAGCAGCACACATACTTATGGACTATTTTCTAGTGGGAAAGTTTGGGTATGCTTTTCTGTTAATCTTCTTTTGAGAGTTGAGATGTATGCTAATTGATAAGGGGACTGGGGGTGGTTGGATATTTTGTGCGTGATGAAAAGTTCCACGCGTGGAACTTGGTGAAATTCCCACCGCCACCAACATATTCAACGAGTGATGGAAGGTTTGGCGTGATAAAATCAACGAGTGATGGATTGTGAGTGATAAATGGATGTGAGGGGTGTGAGGGTTTATTGTTGGGTATTGTGAGTGATGACCATTGCCACTAAAAATGTTGTGAGTGATGGAATAATGGTTGATGACATGGCGGAATTTGATTGGATGTTGTGAGTGATGGAATTTTTGCAAGTGATGACCACCCCTCCCTAAGAAACACAATTAATAATATGATACTCTTTTTTGATTGTAATGATTTGGTTTATTGGATGTGCTACGTGTTTGATCAAATAATATTCTAATTTCTATTGTAGCAAAGATAATTATACTCACTATATGTTTTGTTACAAGTAATTATATGGTTTCTTTAATGCTTTATGATGTGTTTTAGTGTACAGTGTTTAATACACGTGATTATGACTCTTTAGAGCTAAGATAAACAGATTATAACAATTATGTAAAAATGTGCTACTACAAAACTGAGTTATGTGACCCGTCTTCTAGCTCTAATCATTTTTATTAGAGCTAATTATAATATTTAGAGGCTGAACCCTAATGGCTAGCAATCGGGCTGAAAGTTCAATGATGTGTTACAACCCATATGATAGAACTGGTCCCAAAAGAGTAGAACAATGGGAGAGGGTGCCATTTGGGTTATAAACCCTACGTCAGTTGCCCATACAACCGATATAGCACAAGTCTCATACCTTGGAATGGATTCAGTCGATAACATAATCCACCCCAATAGTTGCCCGAAACAATTTAATCACAAATCCAACCCGCTTACAATTAACAATGTTAATACTAGAGAAAAGGCGAGTGAGACTTATTTCAACAACATGGTGATGATGTTTGACAAAAGCATTTCGAGTGTTGTACCACGAGAACTCCCACAACGACAATTACCATAGTTGTAGTTGGTATTGTTGGGTTCATGTAACCACAGAAGGCTTGGGAATCCGATGAGGTTGTCGGTATTAGCTGAAAACCGTAGTTATAGTTGGTATAGTTATGTTTTTCAATATTTGATGGGTTATAAATGTGTAGAGATATGAATCAATGTTAGGAGGTCTCTTTTATGTATGTTGTATCTCTTTTTAAGGAGTTCTCTAAATGTGTAGAGATATGATATAAACTTGAGGGTATAAAAGGATATTGTGAAGTCACCATTACCGGGAAACAAATTTTTATTCGTTGTTAGCCAAGGGGCATGGGCTTAACGGAACATAACTCCTAAAAGGCAGGAACGTTTCAGTTGATCGATTTTGGTGCTGCGGGCCGTATTCAATTTGATTAGATCGTGTTGTGTTGATTGTTTTGTAATTATTTATCTAAACTACGAATGAGCATTTGTTACCGTTACCGGTACTACCAAATTTCTCGTACCGAATCAGTACCCACTTTTTTGACGTTTCCGGTAACGGTATCGGCTCGGTACCGTACCTGTATTTTACCGAATTTTGCCTTCAAATACCGGTACTATACCGGTCCCGCAATGTACATCACATTTTTGGTACCGGTACCGCTATCCATATGTGGCAAATTCTGGTACCTATAGGTACCAAAGTACCAGTACCGAGCTCATCCCTAATCTAAACAATAAGAAAAGTTATACCGAATCGTAATAATAATCACATCACAGCGATATATTCGAAATTTTATAAAACATTACATTATATTAATAAAAAATGAAAATGGTAATTGATGTCATTTTTATAAAAACAAACTAAGCATATGTTATTTAGTATCGGCATCATTGTTGTTCGGATGATATCGATAATGTTAAAAAAAGAAAATTATTAAAAGTTAAAAACAAAAACCAAAATATGTTAAAGTAAAATGTAAATATAATAATAAACTTTCACAATATTAAAATAACAAAAATATTAAAAAAACTGTATAATACTATAAATAAACTACTATTCATGAAACTTCACCAATTATATGATACAGACATTTGGCATAGCAATTGACTTGTGTTTTAAATTAGTTGAAAACCATAAAATTGAATCCTCTTACTGGGGGTGTGGTAGAATCCCGATTGCGGTGGCCTTAGCAAGTAGGGGGTGCTGGTAGGGGACGGGTCGTGTCCGTCATGTGGTACCACCAACGAAATTACGGACCACCTGCTTGTGGATTGCGTCTTCGCTAGGTCGGTTTGGTGGTTGTTGTGTGCATGGATGAAAATACGAGTCCCTACCCGCGCGGGGGGGGGGGGTCACTACGATCGCCCAAGTGTTGGATCATGTCAATGTTTTGAACATGGAAGAGAAGAAAAAAGAAGTTATTTATGTCATCGCTGTGCTTACTCTCTGGAAGTTATGCTTAAGAAGGAACGAGAAGGTTTTTGGAAGGAGAAACATGTCAATCTCCATGGTGGCATAAGATATTAAAGACACCGCACATTGGTGGGTTAAGAACAAGTCAAGCATTGCTATAACAATTTTGGAGAGCCGGAGCAATTTTGATGTTATGTAATTGTGTTTTTTCTTTTGCTTCTGTTGTATTGGTTTCCTTCTTAGCAGCTTGCTTAGTTGGTTTATGGAAGGATTTCTCTGTTATAGAAAAAAGGTGTATACAAGTATTTGTAGTTTAAATCACTACAAATTTCAACTTTCTTTTTCTATTCGGTTTGTTACAAAATTATTATATGTAGCAATACTCACATTTTGAAGCCAAAAAGAAAAGAAAGTTAAATAAAAATATTAAAGATGAAATTTCGTGTGTTAAAATTATAGAATTAGAAGTAAAATAATTTCTTTACTGCTTTCCCATAAAAGACGAATTTTATTTTATTTTTTCCTTAAAGTTCACTTTAACTACTCTACCAGATGCAAATATAGGGGATTAAAACCACAAGAAATTGAATGTGTTGGGTGCCATTGTTAATAGGAAATTTATAAGAAATTTGGCTATCTAAAGAGTCAATAAACTCCTAACTCTTCTTAGGGTGTTAGACGGGTCATGTTCGTAGGTGGACGGGTTTAACCCGACCTGAACAAGAAAATTTTAGACGAACCCAAACACGACCCGAACCCGAAAATCATGTCATACATATGAACCTGTTCAACCCGAACTTTTTCTATTTTTTATTTATTTTTTCTGTAATTAATATATTATAATTAAAGTTTACTACAAAGAACACAAATATATATAATACAATTACGTTTAAATTATAAAATTTTATGTCAATTAATCTATTTAAGTTATAACTATGGCATAAAATACACGTCCAATTTAATTTATGACAAAAAGAATATTGTAAAAATATAATATAATATAAATGGGTTAAACAGGTCAACCCACCAACCTGATCGGATTGACATGAACCCGATCTGTTTAGCTAAACATGTTTGCGAGTACAACCAAAGACTAACCCAAACCCGTTTAGACTAAGCTCGAAACCCGCGAATTTCATGTTTGGTTCGTGTCGTGTTTTCGGGTTGTGTCAGAAGAAAATGATGTTATATTTGGTTTTTCTATACATTGTGTTATAGGTTTTTTTTACTATAAATTGTGTTTTTTTAATTGATGGGTTTTCTATATATTGTGTTATAGGTTCTGGTCATTTTGTTTAGTCTGCTATCCATTGTGTTTTTGTTCTATTGTCCATTGTGTTTTAGCCTGTTGTTCATTTTGTTTTTAGTCTGACTCTGTTGTCCATTGTGTTTTTAGTTTGTTGTCCATTGTGTTTTTCAACTGAGTTTTGGTCATTACGTTTTTACTAGGGTTTCTATACATTGTGTTACTATCAGAACCTATAACAAATTGTTATTTTGGGTTTTGCCCATTGTGTTTTTATTATCAGAACCTATAAGAAAATGTATGACACAATGAAGATGGTGTTATATTTGGGTTTTCTATATATTGTGTTATTGCATCTGATTATTGTGTTTTCCAACTAGGTGGGTTTTCTATACATTAAGTTTTATGTTATGGTCATTGTGTTTAGTCTGTTATCCATTGTGTTTTAATTTGTTGTCCATTGTGTTTTAATCTGTTGTCCACTGTGTTTTAGTTTATTGTTCATTTTGTTTTTAATCTATTGTATTATAGGTATAAAAAATGCCTAAAATTACTCCCCACATTCTCCACTCTCCCATTTAATTAATTACATATTTGTAATAAAATATAGGCAACATAAAATTCGTTACTAAATCCAGTTATTCATTTTTTAATGTATCATCTAGCAACAATAAAAGAAAAGTAAAAGTAATTTACCTCTAAAAATCATTAATTTTAATTAAACATGTAACAAAGTAATATATAATATTTATTTCAAAGGTGTATTAATATTTGTGTCTGGATGAATTTGAGTTGCCGCACGCAAAGGATCAATTTTAGTTGCAGCACGTAGCACCTCGAAGAAAAACTTAAATTATATATTAAGAAACAACCATTAATTCGATCTCTTAATAGATATTACCTTTTTAACAAATAAAAATCGGGATGTATAAATTTTGTTTAACAATTATTAATGCATTAAAATGTGTTCGAATGTTATTCCATGAGCTATAAGCTGCAGTATTATAAATCATTGTGTTAGAAAAGTCATAAGTCAATATTTATGTAATTTAGTTACACATAATATACATACAATTTAACATTGTATTTTTGAAGATATTATGTTTTTAATACGCCCAATCTTTACGGTTATTTATGTATTTTTAGTAACACATAATTAAATACATACAATTTAACATTGTGTTTTTGAAGACAATGTGTTTTTGAATATGTAACAGTTATTTCTTAATTGAAGCAATTTTCTCCTAAAGACAGTTCAGGTTGACACTTTGACCTGGTCAGCCTAATAAATAGGAGATAACATTCCACGATCTAACAAAATAACTATAAAATCAAACAAAAACTACAAATTAGTTAGTTCCCCCTATGATTTTCTGCCCACATTCTCCACCAAAGACACTTCCGACAAAAAAGGAAGCAATTTGAAAAAAATGCAGTTCCGTGGGTAGTGGGAGTTTCTTTATATTCCTATATAAAGGTGTGCGATTGATCTTGGCCGTACAAAACTGATAACATCAACGATTGTATTAATGTTTAATAAAACTTTTCTTTCTTGATAAATAAATAACCTCCCTCAACCCCCACTAACTCCCGATTTTTTCAGAAGGTAGTTAACTTGAGCGGTTATTATTTACATGGGGTATTAGGTAAATATAGGTTAGGAGTTGGCCACAAAGTCTAAATTTCCTAAAAAGTGTAAAAACTAATAAAGCACCGTAATGTCAACCATAAAAAAACCCACAAATAACATAATGAAGAAACTTTGATAGGTCTCATCTATCTTCATTTAATGGTCTTAGCAATTCCTACCTTAATCGATTTACAAATAATTACTTAAATATTTTAAATTGTGCGAATTAGATGTAAGATTTTAAGTTAGTATGTATGACCGTCAAAGATAACCACAAAAACCACCATCTGCGGTTGACCATGTGCTAGCTTCTTTGATGGGAGAGTTGCAAGTTAGGTTTGTAGCTTTTTTTACTGTAGTTATACTTATTTAAGTTGATTATGAAGAAACAAATGTTGATAATTTTTATTAACACTCAAATTTAAGAATATGTTAATATGTATATTGATTTTATTAAATTAAATATAAAGAAAGATTAAAGACTGAAATATGCATAAAATATTATACGCTACAATTAACACTTGCTAGGATTTCGATAACTCTCGCCTTCTTCCACACGATTTCATTCTTTCTTTTGTTTTGCAGATTGGCTAGCATGTCGCAGATTTTCTGATCCTGTTTCAACAGTTGGGTGATAAACTCTTCGGCGTTGTTCTTGAAATCTGATGGAGGAGAGTAGAGGACTTCATCAAGCAATCCGATGCTACTCCAGGTTTGCTTGTAATTGTTATCACTGATGATGCTGACTTTTCTGTTTAGTTTTTCATCCGCTCTCTTTTCTTCGAGCGATCATCTAGAGAATTGCGTTTTAACAACACTGGTGTCTGACCAGTGGTAGAAGCATCTGTTTGCCATCTAGAGTATTGTTGGTGCTGCTGGTTTTGGTTTGTTTTTTTTGACAAACAGTTTTTTAAAAGACAATGATGTTTTCAATCAAACTAATTTTCAGCCTTTTATAGTGTTTAAAATGGGTCTTATGGTAAATGAAGAGGTTAATCGTAATTATGATAACCTGTTTTTTTGAAGGTTTAAATTTTATACTTAAGGTTTCTTAATATTTAATTTTATTAGCTTTGCCATAAAAACTTATTTTTGAAAGGTTTTGCATTAAAAGCCCGTTGTTTTTAAATATAAAGTTACATGTTTATATTAAATGTACACATTTTACCCTCCTAGATTATTAAATGTACAGGGAATATAAATCTGACATTTGGGCTGTCAGATATTTAACTATATAATATTATTGCCAATTTCACCTGTTTTTCATCACGTTTTACTACCAAGATACCTTTCTTTCACATCAGTTGAGTAATATATTACATAAAATGGTGTCATACACTTCTGCAGAGTCTGATGATTTAAAGCAGCGATTTATCAAGCAAGTTGAGGAGCAAGTATATGCGGATAGGGCTACTCTTCAAGAGCTGAAGAGGTGTTTTGATGGACTGTACCTTGATATGTTCACGAGAGACCAGGTTTCTAGAAACCTGATGGCGATGCATTCGACTTCCGTTCGTGACCTTTGTGTTGTCAGTAATATAGAGTGCGGTGATAGAGACGTGGAGTTCATGGCGATCCTCAAGGATATACATCGAGAGGTTCAACACTCGATGGAGTTGAAGCTAAAATTTCTTAATTCTTGCTATTAGATTTTTAAATTTCTGACTGTTATTGTTAGACTTGAAAGTTTCTTAGTTCAGTACTCGATGTAGTTGTTACTCTTTTAATGTTATAAATTTTAATCGTATTAATCTTTCTTGTCGCATTTTACTTTTACTTATTTTAGCAAGCATAGGTATTATTATATAGTATAGATATAGAATATGAGGACTGCAGATCGATATCAATGTTGATGTTAAATCGTATCTGAATTTGATTTAGTTTATGTTGATGTTAAATTGTGCCTGAATATAGAATTGCAAACATGAAAAAAAAACACTATGTATACCATAAACATCTAACTTTGATAGATCTCGTCTATCTTCATTTAATGGTGTTAGCAATTGCTACGTTAATAAATTTACAAATAATTACTTAAATATTTTAAATTGTGCGAATTAGATGTAAGATTTTAAGTTAGTATGTATGATAATACAAGAACAGTTGTAGTTACTAATCACAATCGAATAAAAAGTCATCATTATCTTAAATATAGACACAATTATTGATGTTCTTAATAGTTGGATAAGAAGTCATTGTGATATTAAAATATGTAGTGAGTTTGGATGGTGTTAATCATATATACCCGGACCGCGAACGGGTAAACTACTAGTTAACTAGTGCTGATATCTATAAATTTCACAAGGCTACGTTGTCAAATAATTATTATATATATATCAATTGACAACACCACTTTGCTACAGTGGTGTTGTCAATTTTTTTTCCTTTTTTTTTTCTTTTTTTTATGGTTTTTTTTTTCTTTTTTAGTTTTACCCTTTAATTTTCAGCATTAACTCTTACAACCCCTTAACTTTCTATATATCTTTTAATCGAGTTTTACGTCATTATTTTTATTTACGTGTCAATATAACTTAATTTGTTTTAATATTTTTTTAGAAGACTATGGTAGTGTTTTGTTTTAATTGGTTGGCTCGATTTAATTTTTATTCGTCATGTCAAGCGGTAGTTTTTCCATCGTTTTAGTTTTTTAGCAAAAGTATGGTAGTATTTTTTTTTACTTTGTTTGCTTAATGTAATTTTTTTTAGATCGTGTTACGAGTAGTATGTACAAGTAACTAAAACACAGACGTACATGCTATGAGAAAGAAATATTCGGCTTAATGCCCCGCAACGTGGGGGCAAAACCTAGTTAATATATGATAGTAGAGCAAGTGAATGAACAGTGATTTGAGGGCATTTTAGGCATTTTTTTTAGTTTGTGGTCTCTTCTGATTGTCATCTCCCTGGATTCTTCTTATTCGCCTATTTTAAATGGTTTTGAGGAGAGAGAAAGGGAAAGGGGCGGTCGCCGGAGGGTCACCGTCACAAGCATCGTGACACCACCACCGTCGCAATAGTGTTTTTGCTTTTTGGGGTCTTTTACCCAGGAGAGAGAACGTGAAGAGAGAAATGGAAAATGGAAAAGGGAGAGAGAAGAGGTTGTGATGGTGGCCGGAGGTTCGCCACCGGAGGTTCGCCACCGGGACACGACCACCATCGCAGTGGTGTTTCTGTTTTGTTCAGGGTGTTAGATCTCCATACCACCACTTCTTTTTCTCTCTCTACAAATCTATCTTATCTCTCTCAACGGCCGGGAAGTGAACAGTCTTTTTGGTTTGTGGTGTGTTCCGATTGAACTATTTGGGTGGTCATCCCCCCTTGAGACATTTCCAACTTTATATCTTACCTTTTATAAAGAAAGACAGGGGCAGTGACCGGAGGGTCACCACCGGTGGATTCAAGTCATTGTGGCGGTGACGATTTTCAAACTCGACGATGATGTTGGCTTGCTACCTGGTATGGTAACTCCGGTTGCAACCATAGCGCCACTGAGCGGGTTCAACGACTATGATGATCCTTTCTGAGTCGATTTGTATAGTTTTGATGCGTTTTTTTAGTATACATGTGTGTAGTTTCTGCTTCTTCAATTTTGAATGATACGGATGTGTATGGGTTGTTGAATCCATTAGTTTCTACTTCTTTATGAAGATCATTCACAACTACTGTCAACACCACAGTTTTTTTTTAATGGTACGGATGTATATAGGTTGTGAATGATCGGAAAAGAAGAAGACAAGTCAATTTAAAAATTCAATTTTCAATCCATTATTTCTTTTTCTAAATCCGTGAAATTGCCAAATTGGGTTGTTGATGTTGTTTCTGAATGGATAACTCAAGCAAGGGGTTTTTTTTGGACTGAACTATGATTGTTAGGTGTGTTTGGTTTTAATGTATTGTTTAAACCATTATGGAATTAGTATGAATTTCTTTATTTAACTTTGCTTCTTATCAAACAAAAAATACGAGGGTGCTGTGCAAATATGGCCCATATATTGTAAGCTTTGCAATTTGCATATAGTATACCAGAAGAAAATTAATTACGGTCGTGGATGTTGTTTTGTATCCATTTTTTACTTGATGATGATGATGGTCTGCCTTGACACATCCTTGAGGTGCTTTAATCTGTATCTAATAATGCTGCTGGGTTTAAACCCTTATTTCTCTTTTGACTTTCTTACTTGATAACCCCAATTCTTTTTCAGAGATGGTGTTTTTTTTTCTTATTCTTCACTCGATGATGGCAACCTTAGCCTCATAAAAGAGCTAATTCAATGTATGCTTAAGTGTTTTCGGGTTTTGGAGGCACATCCGAAAGGTATTTGAATAGCTGAATTTGTATATTGTTTGCCTTTAGTTGTTTATCTAATGGCGATGTGATGGGTGTGAACCCTTGGATTTGTGAATACGGACAACATTAACAGCTCTTGTAACTCACCGTTGTGCTTTAATTATTCGATGATGATGAACTTGCGTTCATCTGAGAGGCTCCCGACTTTGTTTTCTGAGTAAAAAACGAGTCTTTTTCATTGAACTCACGTGATGATAGTTGACGTACACTTGATGTTGATGACTTTGGAATGCATTTTCACACAGTAAATCTGTGTAGCTGCATTTAGTAAATCTAAAAGTCAAGGATTCGGGGCCGGGGCGATGATGATACCAAAAGGATTGCTATGTTCGTTGCCTTCGATTGCCTATTTATTCTGTTGTAACTTGAAAGTCAAGGAGACTATCGCAAAAGACTTAAAACTTAACGTTTTAAATTCCAGCTTATTTAAAAAGTCATGTTATTTTGAATTGTTTGTTTATAGCAAAAACGTGAAGGGATTTGCAACATACTACTCAGCAAATTTTGTATGGAGATTCTTTAAGTGGTTCTTTATAAAGGAGATTGTTGTGTGGAGATTCTTTCAATGGTTCTTTATAAAGGATATTGTAGAGTTCTTCGGTTTAATACCTTTGGACAAAGGATAGAAATTGTGAATTTTTATGTTTTCTTTTGTAAAAATATGGCTGGCTTACTCTTAATATGTCATGTTGATCCAATATCAACAACCTTTTGTACCAACCTCATTGGCATAACTATCATGATCTAATAGTTCATTTCATAGCCAAATCATACCATTGAAACATATGTAACATGTATTCCACCCCCAAGAGTTATAAATCCAAAAATAGTTAAGAGAAAAGGGGGACATGAACTCACAAGTTTGCGTCCAGCTGTCTTGTATATTCAAAGGTCCTTCTATGAGTCGTACAACTACCTACACACGTGCCATGTTTTATTAGATGTTTAGGTCGTGTAACGACTCTTTGTATTTGTTGCTATGTCTTAGCATCCTTGAGTTACGTTTTTTTTTTGAAGTACTTGTATTATCCCAAAGTATATAATTATTTTGTTAAAATAATAATATTTTAACTTAAATTATATGTATTAATCATTTGGAATATTTGTTAAAACAATATATTCTAACTTGGTATATCATGTAGTTATACGTTTGTGTTCTCCCAAGGATGGGTATAATCATACTTGTGTATATTAGACTTGTGTATTTGCCAAGTATTGGTGACGTATTCCGGTGTATATTTATACGTACGAGGATACGTATTCATATTGTGTTTATTAAGTATTCTTATACTTAATTTTTGTATTAACTTTTCCGGAATAATATTTCTAATAAAAATATATATTCTCAAAATATATATTTTAAGAAACTTACATAGAAAAATTATTTATAATTTTTCCTTTGGCAAAAATAATTGTATTTTCGTTTAAACCTCAAAAATAATATATTTTCAAGTTTAACTTAGAAAATATATATAAATCTATTTTTCACCCAAAAATAATGTATTCTATGTTTATTTAACAAAATATATATTTTCTCCCAAAAATAATATATCTTCTAATAATTTCAAGAAAACATATATACTTTTCTTTACCCAAAAATAATATATTTTCTTCTTGTTAAAAATATGATTTATTTTATAATACTTATGAAAATCATATTTTTGTTCCCTTGGTTTCCAAAATATCGTTTACCAAAATATACTTACGAATCTAATTCCGGAATATTTATTGTAAGTTATATTCCTTGTTCGGTTTCTCCAATATTTTGGGTATAATTTGTATATTTATTTCTTGGAATTTTTTGTAATATTTAGTATTGTATTTCTTGGTATTTTGGTGAGTTATATTATTTCAAGCACTAAAATAATATAACTAATACACATAATATACAAATAATCACACACATGGTGACATCTAAATATATATTCTCCTAAATACATATTTAGTCACTTTTATTATCAAAAACCAACCTCCAATATTTTGTAATTTTTGTAACAAAAATTATGGCAAACTTTATATGAAAAATCATGGTTAAAATATACTTGTAAATACTTGTTTAAAAATATTTTCCTAAGTGTTTAATTTCTAGAAAAAATTTGCCATAGTTTCCCCTTAAAAATGGAGGTTTCCATGCTTTTAAAGCATATCATTTTCTTTTATAAATCATCACAATCAACAATAATTCAAACAATACTTACCAAGTGCCATAAATCAAGCATTAATCACTACTTCATGAACTTGAAAATTTATAAAAATTTGTAGTAACTTACTAGTGTATTTAGTAAGCTTAGTTACCCTTTAAAGTGTGGTTATTTGTTTAAAAATATCATTCTTGAAGAATTTAGATCTTCACAACTTGTAAAGTGATTTTCTAAAAATATTTATTCTTGATTTTTTCTTGTTAAATATATATTTCTACACTTGATTAACCACTAAAAATGTGGTTGGTTTCTTTATGAACCAAGTTTATGTAAATCTTGTATTTTATTCTTGGTTTCTTGAAAAATATTTCTTGAAATCACATACAAGATTCTCATTACACTTTGACCATCTTTATTCAAGAAAACAATTTATACTTCAAGTTCATGCTTTAACATAAGGATGATCTCTTGATCTTTAACATAATCATCATCACATCTTGCTAGATTATGTCTTTAATAACTATCTAGCAAGATCATATGATGTTTAACATCATCAACATAAACAATCAACAATCAAGTAGCATAACAACACATAAACAACCTGCATTCTTATGATTTTTAGTCTTATGTTTTAGATTTATGTTCTTGATTCATAGTGTTCTTCATGTTTAATCTTTTACATGACCTTTTAACCAACATAATAAGAAGTAAAATGAGATCATGAGAGTCTTACTACTAGCACAAGGCTAGGGAAGAACAAGAAGCAAGATGATGGAGAAAATAGGTGGTTAATAGCTCCTTGTGAAGGTCCTTCCAATTCCGTTGCTTCCCACCTTCCTATTTATGCTTAATTCACCCTAGGATGCTCTTAGAATGCTTGGAAATGAATTGAAAATGGAGGTGGTGTGAGATGAGGTTGAGGCCGTGAGCTAGAGGAGGAGAAATGGGAGTTGTGTGTTTTTGTGAAGGTGTTAGAATGATGGAGAATGTAAACTCTTGGTCTTTAAAGGAATCCTCCAACATTAGGATAGCATAAGGTATATTGTGTTTAGCATATTCTCAACATATCAAATAAAATATATCAAAGAAATCTTATGTGGGACCCATGTCCCCTAACCGTCCAACATGGGGGGGGGGGGGTAAAGTGTAACATTTCAATTGTAAGTTACATGATTTAGTTAGGATTTAATGGTGCTAGTTAGGTATTTTATGTATTTAGTGATTATGGATGTAATATGATTTTCGGTGACCATAACTAGCTCGGATATGTTAAAACAATGCTTCTAGTGAAAATTTGGTGTTTCGGGTAGTGTCCGTTTGTTCGGTTGGTTACCGGTTCGCTAAGGTGCTAAATTACGCAGTTTAGTGTGCTTTATGTTACCTTTTATGACAGTTTTGATTCCCGACACTTAGGAAAGTATCCTGGGCTATTAGACCACATTTATGCATTATATTTAGTTGTTAAAATGCTGAAAATTGCTGAATTTGTTTATTTTCTGCAGAATTCTGTAGTTTTAGTGTGTTTCTGGCACTTTACGGCACCTAAGTTATCACTAGGTAGGCAGTTTTGTAATCCCTACTTCCCAACACACTATTCTAGTGTATCACTTGGTTCCGGGGCACATTCTATGTCTTATCATCATGTCTATCTGAGTACTGAACTCCCGTCAGTACTTCTAGTTTGTCTGATAACTGTGCTAACTTTGTTCTGTGCACTAATTGTACCATATTGTGTTGCATTTAATGAAGATAAACAATCTTGCAACATGAAATGCCTTTGTATGTATATGAGAGAAATCAGGAAATAATTCGTCTTTTTAATTCAATCGTGCACAGTCATTAAAGCATAGATTACTGTTTATTATTGTACGGAACACATGGAAAAATGCCAGTTGTCACATTCTCCCCCCGTTAAAAGAATTTCGTCCCGAAATTCAAGTTACGTATAGATTGCAGGGGAGCTGTGAAATAGGTATGAATACTTAGACTTGATTTGGCCCTCATGTTCCCAAATAAATTATGGGCCATGATGTGGATTCCAACAAACTTTAACAAATTTAATATGACTTCTCCGTGTTTTGTGGACTTCCGGTCCACAACCTTAACTGGTAAATTGGAGTTTGTCGTTGACGTGAATCTTGTTTGCGGGAATAATGATTGTTTCCTGAGTCGGACTCATCTTAAGATTAGACACATGAAACGTGTCGTGAATACTGTTAAGTTTCTGGAAGTTTCGGCTTGTAAGCCATGGTTCCGATCCTTTCCAGGATCCCGAAAGGTCTAATATACCGTGGGTTTAACCTCCCACGCTGTCCAAATCGTACCACGCCTTTCCAGGGCGAGACTTTCATTAAAACCATATTTCCAAACTCAGATTCTAACGGTTCCGTCGCTTGTCGGCGTAGCCTTTTTGTACATCACGTGCTGACTTGATACGACCACGTATCTGAACGATCTTGTCTGTAGTTTCCTGAACCATCTCAGGGCCAGTAAATCATTTATCTCAGGTCTCCGCCCAACACAAAGGGGACCGGTACTTACGTTCACATAAAGCCTCACACGAGGCGGCCTAAACGGCAGTGTGATAATTATTATCGTAGGAAAACTTCACTAAGGACAAGTGAGTATTCCAACTTTTCATCAAAGTTCATTACACAAGCAAATAGCAGGTCTACCAAAGTCTGTATCGTCCTATTACTTGGACCATTAGTCTGAGGGTGAGAGGCAGTACTTAGCTTCAAATGTGACCCAAACGCCTTCTGAATCATCTGCCATATCCTTGGCACAAAATGACCATCTCAGTCGGACAAGATAGAAACAGGCACTCCATGATGTACCACAACCTTTCTAGGCTAAATCTCTACTAATTTCCTTATGCTGTCTTCCTCACTGATTGGTAGGAAATGTGCAGTCTTGGTGTGTCGGTCAATAATCACCCAATTCATATTGTGACCTCTTTGGGTTCTTGGTAGCTTTGTAATGAAATCCATTGAGATTTGTTCCTACTTCCACATGTGAATCTCAGGCTGTTGCAGTAGCCCTGGTGGTTTCTAGTATTCTGTCTTAACTTTGGCACAAGTGAGACAGTTACCCACATATGTAGTTATATCAGCCTCCATCTTGGGCCACCCATACTAATCCTACAAGTCTTGGTACATCTTGTCGGATCTAGGATAGATCGAGTACCTTGTCCCAAAACAGACGTACGTAAATTATCGCGAAAAGGAACCCAAAGTCGTTCCATGAAGTATAATGTTCCATTTACCTTAGGAAATAATCGCACTCTCATTCCGTGTAATGCTTCTGCTCGTAGGTTCTCTGGTTTTGAGCGCCTCTTGCTCAGCTTCACGAATCCAAGTAGCGGATTTGTCTGTATGGTCCTCACTAAGGCTCGCACCATTAGAGGCTTTGCGCGTTCCTTGCGGCTCAAGGCGTCTGCTACAATGCTTGCCTTGTTCAGGTGACACTTAATCTCACAATCATAACCATTTAGTAGCTCAATCCATCTTCGTTATCCCGTGTTTAAGTCCTTCTGATCAAAGATGTGCTGTAAACCCTTGTGACCAGTAAAGTTCGTGCAACGTTTTCCATACAAGTAATAACGCCAAATCTTCAACGCATAATTACTGCACCTGGTTCAAGGTCCCTTCTCATGATTCTTTAACCAACGTGACGCGTACGTGATGACTTGGTCTCGTTGCATCAACACGCAATCGAGACCTTGTCGAGAAGCGTCATGAGAACCGCAATTCTATTGGTACTGTCAGGTGAAGACAAGATAGGTATCATCTGGGTTAGGGTTGTTAGCGGTTGAGCAATCCTTGAGAAGTTTTCGAGGAGTCATCTGATACAGCCTACAATCCTCAAAATTTCTTAGTTGTGTCTTCGGGACTCCTAAGTTCTTGATTGCAGGGTCGACATTGTGACACCTGTGCCTCTGTGACCATCAAACAAATACCAAATCAATGAAATATTGTGTTTCATACTTGGGATTTGTATAAATATGTGTATCATGTGCACAAATCAATTCATGTTCGATTTCGAGCTTTAAGTTGCTTTCTGGAAGGTTATACGCGAACTGATGTGTAAATATAACCAGTTTAATGCAACAAACACTCCAGAATAGTGGCATAGGCTTAACATACCTTAAATAACCTTTACATAACTTAGAAATAAGTTTTGGAGGGTTTGGTATGACGAAATCAAGTTTATTCGATCACAAGGACTAATTTCGACAAACTATGAAAGTATGCCGATTCGTATTGTGACGAACATTCCAGAACTTGATCATAAGTTAAACATGCCCTAAATATCCTTTACATAGCTTAGAAATAGGCTTAGAGGTGTTTGGTGTACAAAAATAAACTTTCTTGATCAATAGGGACTAAAAGCGTCAAAAAGTGCATAAGTTTGCATTTTCGCGCATATCTCACATTCTGAATATATCCGGACATCCAAAAATTTATGTAATCATTAAAATATTTTATTTTGGTGATTGGCATGATAAAATTCCATTCGTCGCGTGATTTGGATCGTTTTTGCGTCCGTTACGACTTCCGGCGTAATTACCCGAATAACGCAACCGTACAACCAAACGAACTGACATCTGAGATGTTTTTGAGCATTTTTTATGTTCCCTATACTTTATCTTCATTTTAGATCCTTAAAATGGGGTTAACGGGGCTTAAACGTGTCAAAAATGCATCAAAAACCATGTTTTGGGATTGTAGGGGCTAAATTGTAAATCTGCCAAAGTTTGCTAGGCCTGGGGCGTAAGCTGAGGGGTAAACCTATGCGGGGGGAGGCAGACCTGTAGACAGATTCATTGCATTTGGTCCAATTTTGGGGTTTTGATGGATTTTAACCATTGATTATGGATGCTATGGGCTGGTATTTGATAGTTTTTAGTGTTCCCATGGTTTTGAAAACCATGTGCCCAAGTGGAAGGCCAAGATCGAAGCACGAAATGCGAGAAACGATCCTAACGGTTCTCCGAAATCTATAAATACCCAACACCCTCATTCTCATTCCTCACAATCTGATTTAAATAGCTCTAAGTTGGGGTTTAACACTTCATACCTGAGCAATTTGAATCAAGATTTCCTTGCTTGGACCCTTTGTAAGTATTCTTTCGTGCTTTTATGCGTTTTTAAGCATAAAAGTCAAAGTGTGTTTGACTTTCCGCTTTGACCAGGTTATGGTCAACACGAAGTTCATTTGAACTTCGCAACGTGAGCGTAATCACAATGGTTATAGTCCCTTGAGACTATACCTACTGATTACCACGTTGATTAGGTATAGTGACGAGTCATAGTTTCAGTGAAAATGCGTATTTTGCAACCAAACTATTCTTAGGTATCAAAACCGTTTGTTTTGATATCAAACTTGTTTTCAAACCTTGTTAAACATGTTTTAACATGTTTAACTCATCACTTTTAGATTAGTACTTGTATAGGGTCGTAAGATAAGCGGTCTAAACAACCGCTTAGACTTTCGAACCCGACCCGTTTGGTCAATCATTAGGATCTGACCAAGCATGTTTAGTGACCATAGATGTATAGGGAATAACCTTTAAAGGTTATACCTTATGGTCAATTCGTTTAAGTAGTTGTATGATAGGTAGTTTATATGGCTTAGGAAAATGACCAAAATGCCCTTTTTAAGCATAAATTCATTTTAAGCATATGTAACCAAAATTTTGACATCTAAACTGATTAGGCAACATTATTAGATATGTTAAGGCATATAATACTTGTCATAGGACTAGTTAGGCGGTCCGAACGTGAACGACACGTTAAAGTTGCGTAAGCTACCTAAACGAGTCGTAATGGGTCATAAGCACTTAGGTTAGGTTTCGTTTTAGTATTTAGGCTTTGTTAAACCATATCATATGAGTTCCAACACTCATTTGGTTTATGAAACCTCATTCTATCCGATCTTCCGATTTAGGTCCGGTTATTAATGTAGTTACCTATATTAGGTGCCGTTTGATTTCCGTGATCCCTCTAGCTTTGCTTGGTTGTTAGTCAAGACTTCTAAGCATCCTCAACTGAGTACATAGTCCCCTCTTTTACTGTTTTCAACCATTTTGGGGTGAAACACATGTGCCTACTTGTTATTTTCGTGTTTTTTCATGTTTTTATATCATATACTTGCTTTGTTCATTAGTACGTATATAGTACATGATTTCATTAAGTTTTGCTATGTATGTTCACTTAGCATGCTAGCACATTGATTTTAGTATATTACATTTTGTTGCCTATGTTCATCCAAGCATATGGACACATTGTTTTACATTTTGAACTGTTTGAACCGTTTGAAGCTGTTTGATATATGTGAATTATTTGGACTGTTGGAACTGTTTGAAACTGTTTGATTTATGTGAACCGTTTGAAATTGATTGATTGATGTGAACTGTTTAAAGCTATTTGAACCGTTGGGTTAGGGAAGTGATTAGGTAATGGGGCGGGGGTAATGTGCTAAAAGCATGGTGGATACGCCGCTGGTACTTCCTATATATAAGTGCTTTTAACACATTATATTTCGTTGCGTTATCTAGATCACTTGGGCAAAGGTTATTAAAACAAAGTTATATTACAAGGTTTTTCTAACAATATAAAACATTCGAGTTTTATTTCAAAAACGATTCACAATTTGGGTTTACTTAAACAAAAGTTTTGGAGTTAAGATTTATGGTATCGAGGTTTTATAAAACAAATCTGTTTTGACATAGTTATTTCAATTTACATTACAAGCATTTTACAAAATTTGGTTTTCTAATTATCAATTTACAAAAGTATTCAAGTTATTTCAAAATGTAAACGAGCCACGAATCTGACACTCACATAAAACCTATGTACTCGCCGGCATTTTTATGCTGACGTATTTTCACATGTGTTTCAGGTACCTTAGTTGGTGATGTTTGATGATGGTATTGGTGCATGCTCACATAGGAATGGACAAGGCCTTAGTGACTTAATAACAATGGAAGTTAATTTGTTCATGTTTTGTTTCTAATTTCAATACAATGTAATAAATTTAATTCAATAAAACAGAACTTTTATCCATGTGTTGTGAAACAATGATTCTGTTACGACACTCCCCAATGTTTCCGCCGCGGTTTGTTGTTTTAATGCGGTCGGGGTGTGACAGAAAAGTTGGTATCAGAGCTCATGGTTATAGGGAATTAGGTTATTAGTAATGCTTTGACCTAGTCTATAACCTTCCTTGGACCCTAACATGAGTTTACTTGCGTTTAGTCTTAAAACAATACCGTCACTTATCCTTAGGTGACAACCACAACAAGAACACAAATTTTGAATCTGCTTTGAAAACTAATCATCTGTTCTAGGATGATTTATTATAAGGTTTTGAACCTTCAAAGTTTTCAAAATCTCGTCAAGGTTGGGTCTTATAATGTGAACACGTGCAATCTGGAAGGGTGGATGCCTGTACTCTGAGCTTTCTGTCTAAGGCTAGAGTGTTCGTACAAATCCACATAATCAGACCAGTCACTCTTACCTGAGAACTCTTGGGGTGAGTGTCCACTTATAGGCTAAATCATTTCTTTGCGATACATTAATATGACCCATTTACTTCGATTAGTCACAATCTCATTTGTTTTCCTTAGGTAACAAACAAATGATCACAGTTTTTATGTGTTGTCATCCTATTTTGATTTTCTGATAACATCTCGCTTGCTTCCTCCCATGCCTTCCATTATCTTCAAGATGCCTCTTCATCGCAACAACACTCAATTGTTCGAACCAGGTGCTACAATTGCCCAGCGAATAGGCGTCGTACTCCAGAGGACCGCTGATTTAGCTATCACCATGACTCGCCTCAGGGATGAAGCCGTACAAGGGAACTGCTCCTCGGTGCAATCAATGCAACCGTCACCATCCGAATCAAACACCCTGTTTCAAATGTACCCACTGTAGATGATGGGGACATTTGGTTAAAATGTGCCGCTTTGCTATCCAAAGCAAAGCTGTTGCAAATCCTACTGCTGCTTAACCTCCAAATTCTACTTCATATGTCGCCTTGGCATATCTAGCACCTCAACTTCATGAGCTTTCTACCTTGTGTATCGACTTAAGCACGTCTAGTGGAAGGTTTCGAAACACCTCTCGTTACACAAATCCCAAAATCCATATAGAATCTTTCTATCCTCATAATTAGATCCTTGTAGATGATTGTCGCTCATCGGAGCCCTTAATTGAATTCTTTGTATGCTTTAATACATACATTACGATTTAATAAGGACAAAAGCCGAATTCCTATTAAGATCTTCCTATCTTCATAGATAGATTCTTAAAAATGTTTAAAGTGCCAAATGAAATCCACGGATTGGATTCCTAGTGTGCTTTGAATACCCGTGTCCAAAGATAACAAATTAAAGTTCAAATTAAACAATTATGTGATTATGTGCTTATGTGTTTTCTTTTATGTTTTTGTGTGATCTGAATTTTTGTTATCCAAATCCTCGTAGAATCTTCCATATCTTCGTATGAGGGATTCATAGTAGGATATCCAAAGGTACTACCTCAAATCCTTAATGGGCTTCTACGTGATAGTTAAGACCCTTGGATTTGTAAAGTACTATCCCATAATTATACCCCTTGAGAGGTCTAGTTAAAAAGATTGATTCAAAAATTTGGTTGGGAATGTCATATGATGATATAGCTGAAAAGACTCCCTAGTGGTCAATTCAAAGAGATCATTCATTTGATTTAATTAAAAGGACCCTATGGCGGTCTAGTCACATTCATCACAAGTTTGTTCGTTTGATTCTCTTCCCCTACACATTATGAAATGCACTGTGCGGACTGTGCAAGGAATTACGTAATTATGGATGCATACATAATTATGAAATTTAGTGCACAGAAACCACAGCAAGTTTTGTCATGTGTCTAGAGTTAATTCTATTCATTTCCATTTCTGATGAAGCACCCGTCGAAAATGACTCCGTCCGTTCATTTTCGTTTCCGAAGAATGTCCGTTGAGGAAATGAATATCCTTTTGGTTATTCTATTCATTTCCATTTCTGATGAAGCACCCGTCGAAAATGACTCCGTCCGTTCATTTTCGTTTCTGAAGAATGTCCGTTGAGGAAATGAATATCCTTTTGGTTATTCTATTCATTTCCATTTCTGATGAAGCACCCGTCGAAAATGACTCCGTCCATTCATTTTTGTTTCTGAAGAATGTCCGTTGAGGAAATGAATATCCTTTTGGTTATTCTATTCATTTCCATTCCTGATGAAGCACCCGTCGAAAATGACTCAGTCCGTTCATTTTCGTTTCTGAAGAATGTCCGTTGAGAAAATGAATATCCTTTTGGTTATTCTATTCATTTCCATTTCTGATGAAGCACCCGTCGAAAATGACTCCGTCCGTTCATTTTCGTTTCTGAAGAATGTCCGTTGAGGAAATGAATATCCTTTTGGTTATTCTATTCATTTCCATTCCTGATGAAGCACCCGTCGAAAATGAATCCGTCCGTTCATTTTCGTTTCTGAATAATGTCCGTTGAGGAAGTGAATATCCTTTTGGTTATTCTATTCATTTCCAATTCTGATGAAGCACCTGTTGAAAATGACTCCGTTCATTCATTTTCATTTCTGAAGAATGTCCGTTGAAGGAAATGAGTATCCTTTTGATTATTACTTCATTTCCATTTCTGAAGAACCCGTTGAGGAAAATGACTCCATCCGTTCATTTTTGTTTCTGAAGAATGTCCGTTGAGGGAAATGGTAGGATTATGCCTTGCATATCTTTGATGGTTATTTAACACAAAGTCACAGACAGACTCCTACGAATAAATTTCGGGACGAAATTTCCTAAAGTAGGGGAGACTGTGACACCTGTGCCTCTACAACCATCAAACAAATACCAAATCAATGAAATATTGTTTTTCATACTTGGGATTTGTATAAATATGTTTATCATGTGCACATATCAATTCATGTTCGACATCGAGCTTTAAATCGCTTTCTAGAAGGTTATACGCGAACTGATGCATAAATATAGCCAGTTTAATGCAACAAACACTCCAGAACAGTGATATAGGCTTAACATACCTTAAATATCCTTTACATAACTTAGAAATAAGTTTTGGAGGGTTTGGTATGACGAAATCAAGTTTATTCGATCACAAGGACTAATTTCGACAAACTGCGAAAGTATGCCGATTCGTATAGTGACGAACATTTTGGAACTTGATCATAAGTTAAACGTGCCCTAAATATCCTTTACACAGTTTGGAAATAGGCTTAGAGGTGTTTGGTGCGCAAAAATAAACTTTCTTGATCAATAGGGACTAAAAGCGTCAAAAAGTGCATAAGTTTGCATTTTCGCGCATATCGCACGTTCTGAATATATCCGGACATCCAAAAATTTGTTTAATAATTAAAATATTTTATTTTGGTGATTGGCATGATAAAATTCCATTCGTCGCGTGATTTGGATCATTTTTGCGTCCGTTACGACTTCCGTCGTAATTACCCGAATAACGCAACCGTACGACCAAACGAACCGACATCTGAGATGTTTTTGAGCATGTTTTATGTTCCCTATACTTTATCTTCATTTTAGAACCTTAAAATGGGGTTAACGGGGCTTAAACGTGTCAAAAATGCATCAAAAACCAAGTTTTGGGACTGCAGGGGCTAAAATTTTAAATCTGCCAAAGTTTGCTAGGCCTGGGGCGTAAGCTGAGTGGTAAACCTATGCGGGAGGCGACAGACCTGCAGATAGATTCATTGAATTTGGTCCAATTTTGAGGTTTTGATGGTTTTTAACCATTGATTATGGATGCTATGGGCTGGTATTTGATAGTTTTTAGTGTTCCCATGGTTTTGAAAACCATGTGAACAAGTGGAGGGCCAAGATCGAAGCACGAAATGCGAGAAACGATCCTAATGGTTCTCCGAAATCTATAAATACCCAACACCCTCATTCTCATTCCTCACAATCTGATTCAAATAGCTCTAAGTTGGGATTCAAATAGATCCTTGCTTAGACCTTTTGTAAGTATTCTTTCGTGCTTTTATGCGTTGTTAAGCATAAAAGTCAAACTGTGTTTGACTTTCTGCTTTGAGCAGGTTATGGTCAACACTAAGTTCGTTTGAACTTCGCAACGTGAGCGTAATCACAATGGTTATAGTCCCTTGAGACTATACCTAATGATTACCACGTTGATTAGGTATAGTGACGAGTCATAGTTTCGGTCAAAATGCGTATTCATGCGTATTTTGCAACCAAACTATTCTTAGGTATCAAAACCGTTTGTTTTGATATCAAACTTGTTTTCAAACCTTGTTAAACATGTTTTAACATGTTTATCTCGTCACTTTTAGATTAGTGCTTGTATAGGGTCGTAAGATAAGTGGTCTAAACAACCGCTTAGACTTTCGAACCCGACCCATTTGGTCAATCATTAGGATCCAACCAAGCATGTTTAATGACCATAGATGTATAGGGAATAAAACTAGAAGCAAGGACCTGAGTATATCTGGAAACGGAAGGATGAGTTCCGTAGAAATACCCACATCTCTTCCAGAACTAGACGAATTGAATTTCGGGGGAGAAATTTCTAAACCAGGGGAGACTGCGACACCCACGATGAAACCAGGTACACCCTAAACGGTCCAAAACTGTAAAGCACACTTAACACATTAATTGCGCGAAAACCCTAAAAACATGTGTGACTTATATGCTTGATTAAACGATATCTGTTTTGTCTCGGAGGAATCCAAGAACACGTTATGACTAACATGACACTAATAAGGGCTAATAGTGCGAAGTTGGTGTCCTTAGCCTTGAAACACGTGTTAAACGGGAGTGTTCCGTTTAACAACGCTTTAAACCTTTGACATTGATTATTATGGTTATTGGTAGCATCATTTAAAAGTTTGAGTTCCAGGAACAACTTAGTTTTGTGCCATAGACTGTGACACAAGGTTTGAAGCCAATCAGAGATCGGGCATGTAAAACGAAGCAGCTTCCCGGTTAAGGAAAGCTTTCGTTTCAGGCATAACACAAGGCAATCAAACGTGAATGGAACGATCGATCAAGCTTAAAAACACTTAAACCACTCTAATACGAGTCTTTTATGATTAAAACGTAACAGGGTTCGGATTTCAAGACGGTTATGCATGATTTTTAAAACCGAGTCTTTTAACACTAATTACGCGCGAAACGAAGTCCGTTACGCAAATCGAGAACGCGTCCGGGACCCGTAAACGAACCTAAACACTCAACGGAAGATAAACATAATCTTTTAGCGCGCTAAACGAAGCACGAGGTGGCCCTAAGGGGGCCCACCCAAACCGCCACCCCCCTATATATATATATTTTTCAATTTTTCCTTTTAAATTTCACATAAAATCCTTTCTAAATTATGGTTTCTCTCAAGAACAATCAGCTGATTTCACCATATACTTCAACAAATCCATGGTATTAACTCAAATCCATAAGGTTTTAAGCATAGTTTCTTGATTAAACATGGTTTAGGCCGGGACCGTTAGGTCAAAACAATAACCAAAACAATGATAGGCCAGTTTGCACGTATAAACACTTTATGGAGTGCAAACCAATGGGGTTTAATGGAACTGAAGGACCGAATGGGTTGGTGAAATGGATCGAGAAGTCGGAATTGGTCCTTAACATAAGTAATTGTTCGGGTGACTGTGCGGTAAAGTATACGACTTGCACTTTTACCGACCATGCTTTGAACTGGTGGAATGCTATTGTGCCATCTTGTGGGCAGGATGCGATTAATGCTATGACTTGGGATGATCTTAAGATACTATTGAGAGAAAGGTTCTGCCCAATCCACGAAATTCAGAAACTCGAGCATGAGTTTTGGAACCTGCAGATGCAAGGTGCGGATCATGCAGGTTACACAAATTGCTTCAATGAACTGGCACGCATCTTGCCAGATATGGTTCGACCGGAGTCCAAGAGGATCTAGAGGTATTTCTGGGGACTGGCGCCGGAAGTAACTCCATCATTAATTTGGTGGAGCACCTGACCATGCACGGAGTAGTAGCGAGGTCAGGCATGGTTACGTACGACATGGTCAGACGCAAGATTTTGACAATGCCGGGAGAGCCGGCAGGAAATAAGCGAGATGCCCCGGAAAGTAGTCGAGCGGGGGCAGCCATACCGAAGAGGGGGAGAGCCACTAGTCAAAGCTACGCCATGACAACACCAACAGGAAACTCTGGTGGCTATAAAGGAACAACCCCAAAATGCAACAAGTGCACTTTGCGCCACTATGGTGCATGTTGAGCAGGGATCTGCTCGAGGAGCCACAAAAGTGGACATTATACCCGAAACTGTAAGACACCAGTGGAACCCAATCGTTTCCATACCCCAAGGCCTCAGTCTCTTCCGCAACGACCCCAACCACCAACACAACAGATTACCTACCCCCGTACTTGCTACGGATGTGGCAGTACGGAGCACTTCCAAAGAAGCTGCCCAAAATTTGCTCCACGGCCAACAGGAAGGGATATGCAGGGCCAAGCTTATACCTCAAATGTAGCTCAAGGTCGTGCCTTTATACTTGGGTCTTGTGACGCACGCCAAGATCCGAATGTGGTGACAGGTACCTTTCTCACTTCCGATCAGTATGCTTCAGTATTATTTGATATGGGCGCAGATAGGAGCTACGTTTCCATTAATTTCTTACCCCTATTAAATATGTCGGCTAGTGAATTAACAAGTCCTTATTCCATAGAACTTGCTAACGGTAAACCTATAACTAGTCACCAAATCATTTGTGATTGTCCTTTAATTTTTAACGACCACCAATTCCTTATTGACCTACTACCGGTAGAGCTCAGAAGTTTTGATATAGTAGTGGGAATGGACTGGTTGTCCAAGTACAAGGCGGAGATTATATGTGAGCAAAAGATTGTTAGGATCCCTTTTCCTAATGATGAAGTTATTTACAGGGAGAGAAGTCTGGTACCATATTAAACCTGATATCCCACCTTAAAGTGTTGAAATATATACGTCAAGGATGTAATGTGTTCTTAGCAAGTGTAATGACGACCGCACCAGAAGAACAATGTATTAAGGATATCCCAATAGTGTGTGATTACCCAGACGTGTTTCCCGATGAATTACCCGGGTTGCCACCCAATCGGCAAGTCGAATTCCGTATCGACTTAATACCAGGAGCAGCTCCAATTACCAAAGCACCTTACTGTTTAGCACCTTCAGAGATGCAAGAACTATCATCTCAGTTACAAGAACTGCTAGACCGAGGTTTTATCCGTCCCAGTTATTCACCTTGGGGAGCACCAGTGTTATTTGTGAAGAAAAAGGATGGAAGCTTTCGGATGTGTATCGCCTACTGGGAGCTGAACAAGGTTACCATAAAGAATCCATATCCTCTTATGCGAATCGATGATTTATTCGATTGGTTGCAAGGAGCCTGTTACTTTTCCAAAATCGATCTTAGATCTGGTTATCATCAAGTGAAAGTTCAAGAGGAAGATATCCCTAAAACAGCCTTTCGAACTCGGTACGGTCACTATAAGTTCCTGGTTATGCCCTTTGGGGTTAACCAACGCACCCACGGTATTTATGGACCTCATGAACCGAGTTTGTAAACCATATCTAGATAAATTCGTCATAGTCTTTATTGACGATATTTTGATCTATTCCAAGAGTAAAAAGGAACACTGGCACCGTCTACGAGCCATACTAGAGATATTGAGGAAAGAGAAGTTGTACGCCAAGCTTTCAAAGTGTGACTTCTGGTTACAAGCGGTGCAATTTTTTTTTAGAACATGCGGTAGATCAACAAGGGATTCATGTTGAACCTAGTAAGATCGAAGCTATTAAGAATTGGCAAGCTCCTAAGTCTCCGAAAGAGATACGCCAATTCTTGGGATTGGCTAGATATTACTGTCGCTTTATTGAAAACTTTTCCTACATTGCTCAATCCTTAACTCCCTTGACACAGAAAGATCGAAAATACGAATGGGGCAAAGAACAAGAAACAGCTTTTCAGCTGTTAAAACAAAAGTTATGTGAAGCTCCAATCCTGTTGTTACCCGAAGGCAACGATGATTTCGTCGTATATTGTGACGCATCTCGGCAAGGGCTCGAATGTGTCCTAATGCAAAGAAACAAGGTCATTGCTTACGCGTCTAGACAACTAAAAGTACATGAAAAGAATCACATGACGCATGATTTAGAGCTGGGCGCAGTGATTTTTGCACTTAAGATCTGGAGGTATTACTTGTACGGCACGAAATGTACAATTTATACAAATCACAAGAGCCTCCAACATATATTAGATCAAAAGGAGCTAAATATGAGACAACGCAGATGGGTGGAGCTATTGAACGATTATGACTGTGAAATAAAATACCATCCAGGTAAGGCTAAAGTAGTAGCCGATGCCTTGAGTAGAAAAGACCGAGTGAAGCCACTCAGAGTGCGAGCTCTTGGGATGATTGTTCAAACCAGTTGTAAAGAGCAGATTCGTAATGCTCAAATGGAAGATTTGGAGGAAGGCCAACTAAATAGCGAAAACTTACACGGAAATGAAGGGAATTTTGTGAGGAAACCGGATGAAGTGTTGTATTTCAAACATAGGGTATGGATTCCTACTCTCCATGACCTACGTCAACTGGTTATGGATGAGGCTCATAAATCTAAGTACTCTATTCACCCCGGTACAGACAAGATGTACCACGACCTTAAGGAATTTTATTGGGAGCCATGTATGAAAAAGGACGTAGCAGAGTACGTGAGCAAATGCTTGACTTGTGCCTGGGTTAAGGCAGAATACCAGAAACCCTCAGGAATGTTACAGCAACCCGGAATACCTCAATGGAAATGGGAGCAAATCACGATGGATTTTGTGACCCACCTTCCAAAAACACCCCGAGGTCATGATGCGAGTTGGGTAGTAGTAGATAGACTAACCAAATCAGTGCACTTTATTCCGATTCGTATTACCTACAACACCGTGAAATTGGCCGAGATCTACACGAATGAAATTGTGGCTAGACACGAGGTACCAGTTGCAATCATTTCAGACCATGATAGTCATTTTACTTCACACTGTTGGAAACAGTTACAAGAAGTTTTGGGGTCTAGAATAGACCTGAGTACGGCTTACCATCCCCAAACTGACGGCCAATCAGAACGAACTATCCAGACATTAGATGATCTGCTTCGTGCTTGCACCCTAGACTTTGGAAGCACCTTCCCCTCATTAAATTCTCTTACAATAACAACTATCATAGTAGCATACAAGTTGCACCGTATGAAGCACTATATGGCCGGAAGTGCAGATCGCCACTTTGTTGGGTTGAAGTGGGCGATACTTAACTCACGGGGTCTGAACTAATTCAAGAGATGACAGACAAGGTGCATAAGATCCAAAGTAGACTAAAAGCGGCCCGAGATCGGCAGAAAAGTTATGCCGATGTTCGCAGGAAACCGTTGTCGTTTGAAGTAGGTGACCAAGTACTGTTAAAAGTGTCACCGTGGAAAGGAGTGATTAGGTTTGGCAAGACAGGAAAGTTGGCTCCGAGATACATTGGGCCGTATGAAATTATTGCTAAGGTTGGATCTGTAGCGTACCGACTGAAATTACCAGATGAACTGAGCACAATTCACGATGTCTTCCACGTATCCAACTTAAAGAAATGCCTCACGGATGAAGCAACTATTATACCATTAGAAGATGTGCACATTGATGACAAACTCCACTTTGTGGAGGAACCGATAGAAATAGTAGACGGGAAGACCAAACAACTACGTTATAACAAAATCTCGCTGGTGAAAGTCCGGTGGAACTCGAAGCAAGGACCTGAGTATACCTGGGAACGGAAGGATGAGTTCCGTAGAAATACCCACATCTCTTCCATAACTAGATGAATTGAATTTCGGCGGCGAAATTTCTAAACCAGGGGAGACTGTGACACCCACGACGAAACCAGGTACACCCTAAACGGTCCAAAACTGTAAAAGCACACTTAACACTTTAATTGCGTGAAAACCCTAAAAACATGTGTGACTTATATGCTTGATTAAACGATATCTGTTATGTCTCGGAGGAATCCGAGAACACGTTATGACTAACATGACACTAATAAGGGCCAATGGTGCGAAGTTGGTGTCCTTAGCCTTGAAACACGTGTTAAACGGGAGTGTTCCGTTTAACAGCGCTTTAAACCTTTGACATTGATTATTATGGTTATCGGTAGCATCATTTAAAATTTCGAGTTCCACGAACAACTTAGTTTTGTGCCATAGACTGTGACATAAGGTTTGAAGCCAATCAGAGATCGGGCACGCAAAACGAAGCAGCTTCCCGGTTAGGGAAACGCTTTCGTTTCAGGCATAACATAAGGCAATCAAACGTGCAAGGAACGATCGATCAAGCTTAAAAACACTTAAACCACTCTAATACGAGTCTTTTATGATTAAAACGCAACTGGTTTTGGATTTCAAGACGGTTATGCATGATTTTTAAAACCGAGTCTTTTGACACTAATTACGCGCGAAACGGAGTCCGTTACGCAAATTGAGAACGCGTCCGGGACCCGTAAACGAACCTAAACACTCAACAAAAGATAAACATCATCTTTTAGCACGCTATACGAAGCACGAGGTGGCCCTGAGGGGGCCCACCCAAACCGCTACCCCCCCCCCCCCCCATATATATATATATTTTTCAAATTTTCCTTTTAAGTTCCACACAAAATCCTTTCTAAATTCTAGTTTCTCTCAAGAACAATCAGCTGATTTCACCATATACTTCAACAAATCCATAAGGTTTTAAGCATAGTTTCTTGATTAAACATCGTTTAGGCCATGAAAACCCTTTTTAATCCATGATTTTTGGAAGTTTAAACAAGTTTAGGGGCTGAATATGAACACCATAAGAATACCCTGGTGTTATATGGCAGCCATGGTTATAAATATTTGGGTTTTGATACCCTAATCAACACCTATTCGACAGAAATCGCTTAACTAGTCGATTAACCGAAAAACAATGAAATAAAGCTTGATTGATCTAAGTTCTAGCATATTTGGATTGTACTTGATGTGTAGGTACTACATATAGCCCACACATACTTCTGGACTCACAAGGAACGCTCGGAATCGAAGGAATCGCTAGGTATATGATCCGAAACTTGAATCTAGACTAGGCAGGATATTGTTTGGACTATAACTTGGCCCGTGATACTTGGATTTAGCTGAAATTTGGTGTGGTGATGAACGGTAGTGTCAGGAAGGTCCACAAAAAATTGTTAGAATTTTTGGAATTTTCTACGATTTTTGGTGAAATTTTGACTATTTTACCAAAAGAATTCTGGAAAAAATAGCAAACGGATTCAATAAATCACCAAATTCTACAAATACACTAAGGAACATATGAGTAATTTTATGGAAAGATTAGGATTCCATTGGTTTAGTTTTGATTTGGGTTAAAAATCCACGTTTTTGCGAATTTTTGGTAGCCGGAAACACACCGAAACGAAATCAGAAAAATCTTAAAAATTTTGGAGATGTTTTTGGATACGTAAGGGATGTCCAGGAATTTTTTGGGAATTTTTGGATCACTGATGTTAATTAATGTTAATTATGTGGTTAAATATGGTTTTATAAATAATTTATTAAGACAAGTAAAATACCAAAATAAATTCCCTGAAATTTTTTCCGTATTCTACAGATTTTTACTGACTTATATTCAAATTTTCAGAATTTTATTCAAATTATAGATAAAATGGGAATTTTTGGAATTAAAAATGGGTTATTTTAAATCAATTTCGGCAGTTTACCGTGTAACGAACCTGCCGGAACTGGGAACTGACCCAACCCGACAAATATTATAATTGAAACATGGGGAGTATTCCGGGAGATTCCAGGGCATATTGGACACTCGGGGTGTGTCCAATACCATTTCGGGAAATCCCCGACGGTGGGAACGGAAACTCAAAATTGGGCAACCTGGACTCCCCAAACACCCAAACTCCCTTAATGAAAAATTAATCATTCTTAAATAATAACGTAATGGCACTATTGGTATTCCCGTACCATTATCCGAAAACATTAAACTACTGACATTGACTGGCACGCGAACCGGTGCCCGGAAGACAAACTGAAAACTAATACTACCCTGACCTCCATCACCATACCCGTGTCCTATAGACTCAATCCGGGGTGAAAACTCCTGACCAAATCTAAGTTATAACCATTACTGACTTAGATACTGACTTGAGTCCTTACTTGCATGTGTGCTATTAAAGCTGATTTCGTTGATTAAACACTCTTTAGCCAAGACTACTATTTATACTGTGAGTTTCACTTCCCCTACTTTTAACTGTTTTCCTGTTTTTTGGGGTGAATTGTATGTTACAAAATGTGTTAATTGCTCAAACCGTATGATGTGAATTATCTAACACACGATATTAGCCCCGATACAAGTGATTAAAGTAAACCGTGGGCAGTGGATAGTACTATTGGTCTGACAAACCCAATTGGCGTCGGAAAGGTGCGACCGACAGCCAGGCAACTGCATGCGTCCTACCCAGGTTTTGTTGTTAGACATAACTACCCGAGGGCATTGAACTTTATGAGATGCAAGTGGTGTGAGTATGTGTTTGTGTGACACGATACGATTAAAACAGGCTAGGTTTCACTTGTAACATCGTGTAATTCCATCTATGAACAGTAATATGTGCAATTAAACATGTTGATACATTTTGAAACGAAACAACCAAACCAGTGGAACTCACCAGCAGCATTTAGCTGACCTTTTTCTAAAACTAACATGCATTTCAGGTAACTGAGACTGATGTGATCCGTGTATGTTGTTCAAGACGTGTTTATTGGCAAATATTGAGATAGAAGCATGCGACTTAGAAGACTTATGTGGTTCATGGGAACACACAGTTGTAACATACATGTAGTATGTAATCAACATTTTGTAATTAATTATGTAGTGTCTTTATAAACAATGTGCATGTACCAGAGGTGTCTGTTGCATCCCACGTTTTTTCTTCCACTGTAAATTGGGGTGTGACAATAACTTCCAAGGTTATACCTTATGGTCACTTCGTTTAAGTAGTTGTATGATAGGTAGTTTATATGCCTTAGGAAAATGACCAAAATGCCCTTTTTACGCATAAATTCATTTTAAGCATATGTAACCTAAATTTTGACATCTAAACTGATTAGGCAACATTATTAGATGTGTTAAGGCATATAATACTTGTCATAGGACTAGTTAGGCCGTCCGCACGCGTTTTACGCGAACGACGCGTTAAAGTTGCGTAAGCTACCTAAACGAGTCGTAATGGGTCGTAAGCACTTAGGTTAGGTTTCGTTTTAGTATGTAGGCTTTATTAAACCATATCATATGAGTTCCAACACTCATTTGGTTTACAAAACCTCATTCTATCCGATCTTCCGATTTAGGTCCGGTTATTAATGTAGTTACCTATATTAGGTACCGTTTGATTTCCGTGATCCCTCTAGCTTTGCTTGGTTGTTAGTCAAGACTTCTAAGCATCCTCAAGTGAGTACATAGTCCCCTCTTTTACTGTTTTCAACCGTTTTGGTGTGAAACACATGTGCCTATTTGTTATTTTCATGTTTTTTCATGCTTTTATATCATATACTTGCTATGTTCATTAGTACGTATATAGTACATGATTTCATTAGGTTTTGCTATGTATGTTCACTTAGCATGCTAGCACATTGATTTTAGTATATTACATTTTGGTGCATATGTTCATCCAAGCATATGGACACATTGTTTTACATTTTGAAGTGTTTGAATCGTTTGAAGCCGTTTGATCTATGTGAATTATTTGGACTGTTGGAACTGTTTGATTTATGTGAACTGTTTGAAATTGATTGATTGATGTGAACCGTTTGAAGCTGTTTGAACCGTTGGGTTAGGGAAGTGATTAGGTAACGGGGCGGGGGTAATGTGCTAAAACCATGGTGGATACGCCGCTGGTACTTCCTATAATAAGTGCTTTTAACACATTATATTTCGTTGTGTTATCTAGATCACTTGGGTAAAGGTTTTTAAAACAAAGTTATATTACAAGGTTTTTCTAACAATATAAAACATTCGAGTTTTATTTCAAAAACGATTTACAATTTGGGTTTACTTAAACAAAAGTTTTGGAGTTAAGATTCATGGTATCGAGGTTTTATAAAACAAATCTGTTTTGACATAGTTATTTCAATTTACATTACAAGCATTTTACAAAATTTGGTTTTCTAATTATCAATTTACGAAAGTATTCAAGTTATTTCAAAATGTAAATGAGCCATGAATCTGACACTCACATAAAACCTATGTACTCGCAGGCATTTTTATGCTGACGTATTTTCACATGTGTTTCAGGTACCTTAGTTGGTGATGTTTGATGATGATATTGGTGCATGCTCACATAGGAATGGACAAGGCCTTAGTGACTTAATAACAATGGAAGTTAACGTGTTCATGTTTTGTTTCTAATTTCAATACAATGTAATAAATTTAATTCAATAAAACAGAACTTTTATCCATGTGTTGTGAAACAATGATTCTGTTACGACACTCCCCGACATTTCTGCCGTGGTTTGTTGTTTTAACGCGGTCGGGGTGTGACAGACATGAATCCCATTCTTATTCACCATGTGACCTAAGAATCTTGACTCACGAATCCAAGGTTCGCACCTAGCACACAACTGTTCTTTCACTAAGAGTCCCAAGATAAATCGCAGTTGTTGCTCATGACCTTCCTTGGTCTTTGAGCTTATAAGAATGTAGTCAATAAATATAATCACGATTTTATTCAGGCACGGCTTACACACCCGATTCATGAGGTCCATGAATACTACCGGTGCATTTGTTAAGCCAAACGGCATGACAAGGAACTCGTAATGCTCAAAACGAGTCCTAAAGGTCGTTTTACGGATACTTTCTTCTCGTGTCCTCAACTATTGATATCCTGTCCTTAAGTCCATCTTGGAGTAGTAGCTGGGACCTTGTAGTTGGTTAACAAATCATCAATCCTTGGCAAAGGATACCGGTCCTTGATATCCACTTCTCTGAAGTCGATGCACAATGGAAACTTCTAACTTTCTTTTTAACGAATAGCACTAGAACTTCCCAAGGCGAGAAGCTTGGTCTGATGAATCCTTCATTCTAGCAGTTCTTGTAGTCGAGTGGTCAGTCCTTGTATCTCGAACCAAGCTATTTGGTAGGGCGCCTTTTCCATAGGTGTCGCTCCTGGCACTAGGCTTATCCTAAACTCTGCTCGTCGCTGTGGGGGTAACCCAGGCAAGTCTTCAGGGAAGACACTTGGAATTTCCTTCACAACGGGGATGTCTTCTAGCTTTGGCTCGTTGGTCTCTTTATTGACAATTTGAACAAGGAAGGCTATGCAGCCTATCCGGAGGCGCTTCTGTGTCTCAATGACCAATGTGAGACGTTGCAAATCCCCCGCCTTATAGGGCCTAGAGCCCTCGCATCTATTGCAAGAAAGTTGTGTACTATAAGTGTCTCATCATTCGCAAGAGAGATGGGAATGATTTTCCTTATGACGAACAACTTCAGCTCTGTCCTTGGATATCTAATCCATGCTAACTACAATTTCATGGCTTCCCGAGTCAACGGTAATAGAAGGTTCCTGCCTTCTAAGTTACAAACTACAATCTTTAATCACCTCACCTGCTTTACTAACCTTCTGTTTGCCAATTGTAAAGAATACAGGGCGTCTATCCTACTTGAAACTAGGCCAAGTAGGTTCTTAATTCCTAAGGATACAAGGTTAAAGTCGGCGCCAATATCAATCAAAATGGATGCATAGTGCTGGTTAATAGGGAACGTACCCGTAATCACATTTGGATCCTGGTGTGCTTCACAAGCTCCGATCGTGAAGACCCTTCCTCGCTTGGTTCTTCCTAGGGCAATCTTTCCTAAAGTGCCCCACGTCCCCACATTTGAAGCAACCTGGAACTCTACCATTATCGTTTCCGTCTTGGTTGCCGTCATTATCTCCTCCTTGCTTGGGGTACTTCGCCCAACATGCATCCTTGTTGTGTCCTTCTTTTCTACACCTATCTCACTTAGGCCTCAGACATCGACCTTCATGGTGAAACTTGCATTCCTCGCATCTCGGCTTAGTCCCCAAGTAAACCTTACCACCGGCCTTATTAGTGGCTCCATAAGCTCGCATGCCACGAGGCGGGTCCAATTCCCTTCTTTTGTTTGCTTTAGAGCTCCCATAACTGACTTGGGTACCTATCTTTAGGTTCAAAGACTTTCTTTTGTTATTGCCTGAAGACTCCACATGAGTCTCTTTCTTGTTTGTCTCAGGTCCCGAAAACTTTCCCATACGAAGAGCTTCTTCAGTAAGTGTAACACTCAAATCGATAACCTCTGTGATGGTTGGAGGCTTTGAGGCAGTAACCATGTTCAGGATTTGAGGTGCAAGTCCCCAAATGAATCGTTCAATCCTCTTGAATTCAGGTTCGACTAAGTAGGGAACTACCCTAGACAAGTCGTGAAAGCGTTGGATGTACTCAGAAATCTTTGGCCCGTCCATTTTCAAATTCCTGAACTCGGTCTCAAGCTTCTGGATTTAGGCCCTGGCGTAGTATTTCTTCCGCATCAATTCCTTGAGCTTGTCCCAGCTCAGTGCATAAGCAATAGCTTCACCAAGGGTCTGAACCTGAAGGTTCCACCAGGAGAGTGCGCCATCCAAAAACAACCTTGAGATATAAGTAACTCTCAGCTCGGGCGAACATTTACTCATTCTCAGAACAGAGTTAGTCTTTTCTACCCAACGAACAAAAGAAACGACACCTCCTGTGCCATCAAAATTCAATGGCTTGCAGTCCAGGAACTGTTTATAGGTGCAACCAGTTGGATGGTTATTTCCGGGAGTGCCACCGCTGTGTTCAAAGTGGAGGGCTTCATGCTGCGCTATAGCTTGGGAAATGCGCTCATTGAGTTCGGCCTCAGTTCTTGGTAATGTGTTGGTGTCTGTGTCACGTCTGGGCGACATTTTCTTCTGGCAAAAAGGTATGGGGTAGGTTAGACAACATTCCATAATTGTCTATGAGGTATATATCACCACAAGCTAACATGCAATCACCTAACATCACATGCATATATAATCAATAATGTATAACTAGGAAAACGACCACTGAACTTTCATATATGCTTGACAACTTGACTTATTTTTTGTAACGGGAAAAACAAAATGAACTCGAGGTTACATCACCTCGGTCATACAAGTTTCATAATATGAAAGTAGTAGTTATTTTTCCTTCTACATTGGTTTTCTTAGGTCTTTAGCTTCACAAAGACGGGTATACTTCCCAAGAGATGGGGGTTGTACATATAGTGGTGATAAATAGTGTAAAGTTACTGAATCTTTCCTGAGTGTTAGCTATCTCCACTTGCTTAGATATCGGTTCCCAAACGATTCGTATACGGGTAGAAGTGTCAGACACGAAGTAGGCAAAGACAGATTTCCTACTTTGTAGAGTGCTATAGTAACTGTCTAGGTATTGTTTTACTGGATGAATGTGTGAACACTTAGAAATTTTTGGATGGGTGGTGATCATTAGCTTGACCCGCAGAGTCCACCAGGATTTCCATGCACTACAAGTCGTTATTATGTGGGCCCCCGTAATAATAAATTGCCTTGCATTGTCACCCTAACTTTCTCTCGTTCAAAGCAGATGATCAACCAAAGAGGGGACACTATTGTCCTTATACTTCCGACATGGAAAGGACCATTGTGGTGGTCCATGCGCTAACTTCCGTTATCGTTACGCGCGAATAGGCACGATGCTTAGACGTAACAGGAATAAGGAGAATTCCTAGTAGTTGGAGGGGAACCTTCAAGATGAGTACTTCATCTTCCTTGTCTGCTCATGTGTGTCGTCAATCTTGTTTCTCAAAGGCCATAGGGACCTTGTCCCACTGATGAGGGTGTTGTCCAATGTTGCCTCCTCCGCCTCGCCGTCACTACCGTAGTCAAGCACCTCCTCATTCTAGAGGGAGGAACATCCATCTTCTACGGACCCAGCTCAGGATCTCGTTTGGTAATCACTCCAGCCATGAGCTTCGTTATAAACGCGAGGTCGACAGTCTCATCGTGCGAGTCAAGAACAATAATAGGATTCGGAGTCGAAGATATCTCGTTCACGTCAATATTTATTCCGTACACTTATACACATATATATTAATGAATAAATATGTTACTTAGTATAAACAGGCAAATAAATGCATCATGTAACATATAACTCTCGTTTTTTCCTTTCGGAGGGGGGGGGGTCATTTGTCTTTGGCAAGTCTATCTTACGTAGACTATGCCTTAATTGGCACTTTAATTTGGGGTATTCTTCTCCCTATTAATGTCCTTTCCTTGTCTTTTCTTTGAAAAATGTTTGACTCATGGATCTTGGCGCTTTCGTGAATGAAATGAAAAACCTTTTTGTGAAAATGTTTTCGTGAGAGAGGCTTAGTGATTGTAGTCTAGACTCGAGAAGGAATCCTAGTTCACTACAATCGAAGCTCTAATACCAAACTGTCATACCCTGACTTTTGCGGAAGCGTATGATGTGTGACCTGTTCAATATCATTGCATTCAATTATAATAAAGAACTACATTATTAAAATTTGATGTTCATCCATTCATAAAGTTCAAAACATTACAAACACCAGTCATTAAGTTTTAAACAACACAACCTCTGATCAAATTACAAACCAAAAAAAGTGGATGACATCTAAACTTGAAATTTACTTCCAGAAACAACACCAGCGCCCGAGATCCAACTTGTTTCCTAAAATACATGTAATTTTTGAAAACATCAACAAAAGTTGAGCGAGTTCATGCGTTTTGTATGAGTACTGATAAACGTGTAAACATTTGAGAGACTCCTTTGAAAACAGGTATGAAAAGCGTTTATGAATAGATCAAATTAATGTTTTGCAAGGACATTAATGTATGTGAAGACATAGGGAGCACTCAATATGAGTAGGCTTTTGTCTTTGTCAAATTTCTTCGACTGTGTTGAATTCCCCTCGACTGTGTCAAATTCACCTGGACTGTGTCAAATTCCCTTGACCGTATCAAATCACCTTGACTGTGTCAAATCCTCTTGGCCGTTGTCGAATCGCCTCGACTGGGACACTAAAGCACTCTAAGTGGTCACATAAGGACCATGAGTGGGGCTCGGCCGTACCCGTTAGATCTAACCTTTGTCCATAATTCTTATCAGAGTTATTGGCATTTCAGTATCAGCCTATGCTCACATGATCTAATAGTTCATTTCATAGCCAAATCATACCATTGAAACATATATAACATGTATTCCACCCCCGAGAGTTATAAATCCGAAAACAATTAAGAGAAAAGGGGGACATGAATTCACAAGTTTGCGTCCAGCTATCTTGTATATTCAAAGGTCCTTCTATGAGTCGTACAACTACCTACACACGTGCCATGTTTTATTAGACGGTTAGGTCGTGTAACGACTCTTTGTATTTGTTGCTATGTCTTAGCATCCTTGAGTTACGTTTTTTTGAAGTACTTGTATTATCCCAAAGTATATAATTATTTTGTTAAAATAATAATATTTTAACTTAAATTATATGTATTAATCATTTGGAATATTTGCTAAAACAATATATTCTAACTTGGTATATCATGCAGTTATACGTATGTGTTTTCCCAAGGATGGGTATAATCATACTTGTGTATATTAGACTTGTGTATTTGCCAAGTATTGGTGGCGTATTCCGGTGTATATTTATACGTACGAGGATACGTATTCTTATTGTGTTTATTAGGTATTCTTATACTTAATTTTTGTATTAACTTTTCCGGAATAATATTTCTAATAAAAATATATATTCTCAAAATATATATTTTAAGAAACTTACATAGAAAAATTATTTATAATTTTTCCTTTGCCAAAAATAATTGTATTTTCGTTTAAACCTCAAAAATAATATATTTTCAAGTTTAACTTAGAAAATATATATAAATCTATTTTTCACCCAAAAATAATGTATTCTATGTTTATTTAAGAAAATATATATTTTCTCCCAAAAATAATATATGTTCTAATAATTTCAAGAAAACATACATATTTTTCTTTACCCAAAAATAATATATTTTCTTCTTGTAAAAAATATGATTTATTTTATTATACTTATGAAAATCATATTTTTGTTCCCTTGGTTTCCAAAATACCGTTTAACAAAATATACTTACGAATCTAATTCCGGAATATTTATTGTAAGTTATATTCCTTGTTCGGTTTCTCCAATATTTTGGGTAGAATTTGTATATTTATTTCTTGGAATTTTTGGTAATATTTAGTATTGTATTTCTTGGTATTTTGGTGAGTTATATTATTTCAAGCCATAAAATAATATAACTAATACACATAATATACAAATAATCACACACATGGTGACATCTAAATATATATTATCCTAAATACATATTTAGTCACTTTTATTATCAAAAACCATCCTCCAATATTTTGTAATTTTTGTAACAAAAATTATGGCAAACTTTATATGAAAAATCTTGGATAAAATATACTTGTAAATATTTGTTTAAAAATATTTTCCTAAGTGTTTAATTTCTAGAAAATTTTTGCCATAGTTTCCCCTTAAAAATGGAGGTTATAGTTTCCCCTTAAAAATGGAGGTTTCCATACTTTCAAAGCATATCATTTTCTTTAATAAATCATCACAATCAACAATAATCCAAACAATACTTACCAAGTGCCATAAATCAAGCATTAATCACTACTTCATGAACTTGAAAATTTATAAAAATTTGCAGTAACTTACTAGTGTATTTAGTAAGCTTAGTTATCCTTTAAATTGTGGTTATTTATTTAAAAATATCATTCTTGAAGAATTTAGATCTTCACAACTTGTAAAGTGATTTTCTAAAAATATTTCTTCTTGAATTTTTCTTGTTAAATATATATTTCTACACTTGATTAACCACTAAAAATGTGGTTGGTTTCTTTAAGAACCAAGTTTATGTAAATCTTGTATTTTATTATTGGTTTCTTGAAATCACATACTTATAAGATTCTCATTACACTTTGATCATCTTTATTCAAGAAAACAATTTATACTTCAAGTTCATGCTTTAACATAAGGATGATCTCTTGATCTTTAACATAATCATCCTCTCATCTTGCTAGATTATGTCTTTAATCACTATCTAGCAAGATCATATGATGTTTAACATCATCAACATAAACAATCAACAATCAAGTAGCATAACAACACATAAACAACATGCATTCTTATGATTTTCCGTCTTATGTTTAAGATTTATGTTCTTGATTCATAGTGTTCTTCATGTTTAATCTTTTACATGACCTTTTAACCAACATAATAAGAAGTAAAATGAGATCATGAGAGTCTTACTACTATAAGGCTAGGGAAGAACAAGAAGCAAGATGATGGAGAAAATAGGTGGTTAATAGCTCCTTGTGAAGGTCCTTCCAATTCCGTTGCTTCCCACCTTCCTTTTTATGCTTAATTCACCCTAGGATGCTCTTAGAATGCTTGGAAATGAATTGAAAATGGAGGTGGTGTGAGATGAGGTTGAGGCCGTGAGCTAAAGGAGGAGAAATGGGAGTTGTGTGTTTTTGTAAAGGTGTTAAAATGATAGAGAATGTAAACTCTTGGTCTTTAAAGGAATCCTCCAACATTAGGATAGCATAAGGTATATTGTGTTTAGCATATTCTCAACATATCAAATAAAATATATCAAAGAAATCTTATGTGGGACCCATGTCCCCTAACCGTCCAACATGAGGGGGGGGGGGGGTAAAGTGTAACATTTCAATTGTAAGTTACATGATTTAGTTAGGATTTAATGGTGTTAGTTAGGCATTTTATGTATTTAGTGTTTATGAGATGTAATATGATGTTCCGTGACCATAACTAGCTCGGAAATGTTAAAACAATGCTTCTAGTGAAAATTTGGTGTTTCGGGTAGTGTCCGGTTGTTCGGTTGGTTACCGGTTCGCTAAGGTGCTAAATTACGCAGTTTAGTGTGCTTTGTGTTACCTTTTATGACAGTTTTGATTCCCGACACTTAGGAAAGTATCCTGGGCCATTAGACCACATTTCTGCATTATATTTAGTTGTTAAAATGCTGAAAATTGCTGAATTTGCTTATTTTCTGCCGAATTCTGTAGTTTTAGTGTGTTTCTGTCACTTTCCGGCACCTAAGTTATCACTAGGTAGGCAGTTTAGTAATCCCTACTTCCCTACACACTATTCTAGTGTATCACTTGGTCCCGAGGCTCATTTTGTGTCTTATCATCATGTCTATCTGAGTACTGAACTCCCGTCAGTACTTCTAGTTTGTCTGATAACTGTGCTAACTTTGTTCTGTGCACTAATTGTACCATATTGTGTTGCATTTAATGAAGATAAACAATCTCGCAACATGAAATGCCTTTGTATGTATATGACAGAAATCAGAAAATTATTCGTCTTGTTAATTCAATCATGCACAGTCATTAAAGCACAGATTACTGTTTATTATTGTACTGAACACATGGAAAAATGCCAATTGTCACATAGTATACATGTATTCAAATCAAGTAGTATATAAGTAACAATTGTTTATACTAAGCATATTCGTATACACAGTCATTAAGTTTAATAGTTTAACAAGGGACAAGTGAACAGTGAATGTGTGTGCAACCCCTTAAGGATTTTGGGCTATTCTAGTGTGTGGTCCACATATAGTGTGCGGTCATAAATATATGTGTTGTACGATGCATAATAGACAGTTGTACGTAATATATATGTCTTTCTTAGGAGTGTGTGCAGTTCTAAGAAGTGTACGGTCAGGTATCACTGGGTTGTACCCAGTGCTTT
>JARYGA010031175.1:0-24491 GCA_030545235.1 Helianthus tuberosus
GGATGGTCCCCAGGTAGGCAACGGGTCCTTAATGGATTTATGCGAATGCCAGCCTAGACAGGAGTTCCCAATTTAACGGCACTTAACCCTTCCAGTTACTACATATCCGAGCAATTGATATTTCTTTTTTATTTTCAAAACAAGTTTTAAAATTGGAATTGCTACTAAACCACACACAATCGGCAAGTGCACCGGTCGCGGTGTAGTGTAGATGGCAAGACCGGATATCAATCCGTAGACACTATATACAAACTTTAGATAATAAACCTTTATCGACTATAAAGTTGAATTTTAAAAGTTTGATTTAAATTGGTTTTGATTTTTAAATAAATTGAAGAAAGCAAAACAAGAAAAGTAAAACAAATAAACAAACACACAGTCTAATAAATACAGACAAATTATAACAATCACAAATAAACGGTCTACCTGGGTTTAGAATTCCTAGAATCATGCAATGATAATTTGACAATAATAACAGTTAAGTATCTTTATCAATTGATTAATCCCTCGTTAGAGATGCAACTTAAACAAAAGATAAAGACTAAATGTGAAGTGCTAGAACGAACCGGCTCGAGCTATCGATACCAAATCCTACGTGAATCCAACCGTTGGAACCTCAGAGACTAAGTTGTGAGACGATCTTTTAAACACGCAAAGCAGAAGTATTATTGAAACATTGAAATCCTAGGAAACCTTAGACGCGAAAAAGTAAATGAATTCGAGTTATCGATTACCCAATTTACCCAACAACGGCTAGCTAATAACCTAGCATACCTGGAACTATTTCTAATTACCAAGTAAGTTTGCATCTTTAATTGGTTTAATTTTAACACTTGATTATCTTGTTAATCGAAAGTTAATGTTTTTATCGAAAAGACAAGGCCCGAACTAATATTCAAAAGATTAACAATTCAGATTGAAATAGTAATATGGTTTAAAGTTACTAATTTCAATAATCAAGTTGTAAACAATTAAAGGACAGAATAAAGACAAGTTTAACAATACATCATGTAAATCACACCAAATAACTGAAATTACTTCAAATATACATTACAATTATCTAGTTCATCATAACCCAGGTAGTTTACAAATTTAACTAAACATATTACACAATAACACACTTAAACAAAACTTGAAAAACAAATATTTACCGAACTCGGGTCGATTAGGACTAGAACCGAACGCCTCTAAACTTCCCGAGAGCTCCGTGGTACTTCCGTGACACTTCCAGCTGCCTAATGTCACCTGATAGCAGGTTTTTACGTGTTGGTTCCGAGCTTGAAAGGTGTAATTTCGAGTTACAAGTGAAGGGCTATTTATAGGTGAAAATTTGAGCTTCTGGACACCCCCTACGCATCGTAGGCCTTGATTTGGCTACGCATCGTAGAGCTACCTCAACTAACTTTCCCCAACTGCTCCATTTTCAACCAGAAAGTCATGGCCGACACCACCCCCTGCGCATCGTAGGGGTTTTTGTGCTACGCATCGTAGCCATTCACCAAAAACAAATTTCATTTCTGGATTTCTCTCGTCGAGCTACCCCAAAAACATATATTATGGCACCCGTAACTCATTTCCTAGCTCCGGATATGTCCAGATGAAGTTCTGACTGTTTCTGGCGCGTATTTTCTTCATTTCTTCTTCGTTTTAGCTCCGTTTTACGCACCGTTTTCGCCCACGTCTTCGTAATTCAACCCTCTATCATGCCATCTTCTAATATCTTCATTTTCAATCCATTAGCATTCCCCATGTATTGTTTCCTTCGTCGATCCTGTACCGTTTCCTCGCGTAATCCACAGAATATTCACAGTTTTCTGTAAATACAACATATAATCAAATAAGTACCAATATCGCGAGAAAATCATATCTAAATAGATTAAATTGTAAGGAATTTGATGTGTAAAATGTGTATAATTTAAGACACATCAAACATCCCCACACTTAACATTTTGCTTGTCCCTAAGCAAAATCCTAAACACATATCAAATTTAAACAATTAAACAATAACGCACGTTTCGAACAAATTTAAATACGAACTACAAAAATCTTTAAACATAGAGGTTTCACAAGACTTACAACGTTCAAAAGGTTAGCAAATCAAGAAAATGAAACGACAACCCGAGAATACTTAATCAAAATTTTCTTACTTTTAAGTAACTAATTATGCAAAAACAATAACACTCACTGAATTCACTCTTCTCTCGGATAATATGTATATAATTTGAAGTGAACTCTCAAAACCAAACCATGCAGCATGACTACTATATGCTTGTACGTCAATCAAATCTCTACCTTATTGTTAAAAATTGATACAAAAATAGAGGACTTATGGTTGTGAAGGAAAGGGTAAAAGGAAGGTTATTTATTTGGGTGAAAGATGTGACTAACTATAGAGTTTCATAGTTAGTTTATCTTGCAAGAACTGGAAATATATACAAATGCAAACTATTTAGCCTTGCGGTGCGTGATTGTAATTTTTTTTTTCTTTTTTTTTCTTTTTTTTTCACACCACTTTCATCCTAATGACTCTTTTTACGGTCAGATCGTCAAGACCATTTATTGAAGAAGTAAATAAAGTCTTTCTCAATCCTGTAGCGAATATTACTTCCAATTCTGATAGATCGTTCGGCATTGAGCCTAATAGATCCTACCTATATTAGAAGCGTGTATTTGACTTTTTTACATCTTCTCATATTAGATCAATTTCTAAAATCCATTCCGGTTATCAGGTAACAAACGAATGGTTTTAGGCTCAAAGTGGTATCTAATGGCAACGGTGAATTTTTACATAGAAATGGGTGAACCAAAAGCCTCTTATGAGAATTTATATCAAAATTTAAACCAAAGGTTTTAAAATGTATCAAAACGTACAAGTTCTAAAGTAATGCAACAAGTTGGTAAACACACATGAAACGAAAGTAGTGTTTATGTAAACACTTTTAGGCTCAAATCTTACTGTCATGTGGTAATGTAAGGGTTAAAGGTTTTGTTATTGCATATTTAATTTACTTTAAAGTTAGAAAAATTTATCTTAAGTATCTCGTAAAAAATTTTCACAAAAACTTTGATTTAAACAACCTACTATCCCGCAACTTAAAGAAACATATATTTTCAGATTTTGTAAATTCAATATTTAAAATGTTTTTGACATACATTTTTGCAAAATGTTTAAGTTTTAAATGTGTTTATAGGATCGGGACAAGAATAGAATAATTTATGAAGTTTTAGTGTAATTTTAACTTAAAAAAAAAACTGGGAATATAAACAAGAAAATGTAAAAATATAAAACAGTAACTTTATTTATTATTATTATTATTTTTTTTTATATTTTTTTTATATATATGTATATACTAAATATTATACAAAATCCCTCATCCCCACACTTGAAAGACACATTGTCCTCAATGTGGAAATGAGAAATGTAATTAAACACACTTACAAAAATAAGAAATAAAATACTAAACACAAATTTGGAAAGGACTTAGCTGGTTATATGATGTATAAAAGCTTTTGTCCAATCCAGCTCGATCGTATAGCATTTCGGTCGCGATCGGCTTTGACTCTAACTAGCACACTTGGTAAATTACTTGAAATTGGCGTACAGCTCCGAAATCACCCGAATGGAGATTGAGTACGAGTGGTACAATCCAAACCTGCATAAACAAAAACAAGCAACAACCCAAGCAGTACTGACTCGACACAAACAAACAACTTAAAAACCCAAATATTTACAAAACCTCCCCACACTTGAATTTAATCAGGAGGTTTTTCTTTTATCTGGACCTTATCCAACCCATTCAATTCCACCCGGACTTCGAAAATATATAAAAATTTAACGGTGGAATAATATAATAATTTTAAATTTTGAAAAGGGTCAGACCACCAGAATTTAAACTTACCTGGCATTAGCCGGATGCATGACCTACTCCGGATTCCAGGTTCCTCAGCCACATTCTTTTTTTCTTCGTTTGGTATTTGTTTGATCTCCATGATCGGTTCACCTTCAAGTAATTTCTCTAAATAGGCAATATCACCGATTGGGTCAAATTCTTCATTTTCATAAATTGGCAAACCTACCAACTCATCACCAAACTCGTCTTCCCAAGATGGTTCATGATCTTTCACATCCTCCATCTTGTCAAGTGGCATTTCTACAACTTCTACTACCCCTTCATCGTCATCACTCCAAAAGTCATCACTCCAATAGTTGGAATTAACAACTTGCTGAACCGGAGGTGGGATTTCAGTGTCCATTTTTGTCTCCGGTTCTTTTTCTGACAATTCTGGATGACCGGGTAGCTCCTCTTTCTTCTCTTCTTTTATTAGTTTCCTATATTCAGCCAGCTTCGCATCTATCTCTGCATCATCACAGGAAAAATCAATTATGAATTTAACATTTTTCTTTTCCTGCTTTACCTTATTATCTTCACCAATTCCCTCAGCATCCTTCAATGTTGTCTCCTTATTGGTTAGCTCTGTGGCATCTACCGACTCGTCATTCATGTCTTGATTTACATCATCCTTGTCGGCCCAATATATCCCCTTTGTATCCGAAGGCATTGACCATCGAAAAGAGTTCGGACAATCTTCAGACTTGTGCGTTCCAGCGCAGTTCCCACAAAATGGATTTCTGATTTGATCATTGTTTTTCATCTTTTCTAACATTTGTTCTTGCACTTCGCAGTTTTGCTTGAGTAAAGATGTTGTTTGAGCGATTAGATCGTCGTTTTTCATCTTTTCTAACATTTGATCGAGTACTTCGCAGTTTTGCTCCATTAATGATGTTGTTTGAGCGATTTGATATTCCACAAATGTCGGAAAATAAGGTGGATACCTGCTCTCGTTGCATGATTGATATGGTGTAGAATAACAGTCTTGATATGATTGTGGTTGTGAATATAAGTTAGAAGAGTAATCTGTGGAACACTCTGATGAATTTGGACAATATTTGGTATAATGATGTCCTCCACAGATCAAACACATTTTAAAAATAAACAAAACAAACAAACAAACAAACAAACAAACTAATTTTAATCTATGAAAGCAAGTAAAAAGAAAGTAACTTAATAAACGACTCGGGTAGTTCTCTAAAGTTTGCCAGTGTCCCCGGCAACGGCGCCAAAAACTTGATCGTGCGGATTCGCAACCTTTTTCTGTGTATGATTATACAACCTGTTTTTGGTCCCCGTAAAAGGCGCCAAAAACTTGGTGTGTGTACAACCTGCTTTTTATGTTTGAAAAGACTTTGATGTTGTATGTCGTTTTATTCAAAAGCCTTGGTATGTAAAAAGCTTGATGCAAGGTTGTTTATTCAAATGCTCAAAAGTGGGATATGCTTTGGCCTAATAGGTATAGGTACTCTCATTGGGATGGTCCCCAGGTAGGCAACGGGTCCTTAATGGATTTATGCGAATGCCAGCCTAGACAGGAGTTCCCAATTTAACGGCACTTAACCCTTCCAGTTACTACATATCCGAGCAATTGATATTTCTTTTTTATTTTCAAAACAAGTTTTAAAATTGGAATTGCTACTAAACCACACACAATCGGCAAGTGCACCGGTCGCGGTGTAGTGTAGATGGCAAGACCGGATATCAATCCGTGGACACTATATACAAACTTTAGATAATAAACCTTTATCGACTATAAAGTTGAATTTTAAAAGTTTGATTTAAATTGGTTTTGATTTTTAAATAAATAATAAATTGAAGAAAGCAAAACAAGAAAAGTAAAACAAATAAACAAACACACAGTCTAATAAATACAGACAAATTATAACAATCACAAATAAACGGTCTACCTGGGTTTAGAATTCCTAGAATCATGCAATGATAATTTGACAATAATAACAGTTAAGTATCTTTATCAATTGATTAATCCCTCGTTAGAGATGCAACTTAAACAAAAGATAAAGACTAAATGTGAAGTGCTAGAACGAACCGGCTCGAGCTATCGATACCAAATCCTACGTGAATCCAACCGTTGGAACCTCAGAGACTAAGTTGTGAGACGATCTTTTAAACACGCAAAGCAGAAGTATTATTGAAACATTGAAATCCTAGGAAACCTTAGACGCGAAAAAGTAAATGAATTCGAGTTATCGATTACCCAATTTACCCAACAACGGCTAGCTAATAACCTAGCATACCTGGAACTATTTCTAATTACCAAGTAAGTTTGCATCTTTAATTGGTTTAATTTTAACACTTGATTATCTTGTTAATCGAAAGTTAATGTTTTTATCGAAAAGACAAGGCCCGAACTAATATTCAAAAGATTAACAATTCAGATTGAAATAGTAATATGGTTTAAAGTTACTAATTTCAATAATCAAGTTGTAAACAATTAAAGGACAGAATAAAGACAAGTTTAACAATACATCATGTAAATCACACCAAATAACTGAAATTACTTCAAATATACATTACAATTATCTAGTTCATCATAACCCAGGTAGTTTACAAATTTAACTAAACATATTACACAATAACACACTTAAACAAAACTTGAAAAACAAATATTTACCGAACTCGGGTCGATTAGGACTAGAACCGAACGCCTCTAAACTTCCCGAGAGCTCCGTGGTACTTCCGTGACACTTCCAGCTGCCTAATGTCACCTGATAGCAGGTTTTTACGTGTTGGTTCCGAGCTTGAAAGGTGTAATTTCGAGTTACAAGTGAAGGGCTATTTATAGGTGAAAATTTGAGCTTCTGGACACCCCCTACGCATCGTAGGCCTTGATTTGGCTACGCATCGTAGAGCTACCTCAACTAACTTTCCCCAACTGCTCCATTTTCAACCAGAAAGTCATGGCCGACACCACCCCCTGCGCATCGTAGGGGTTTTTGTGCTACGCATCGTAGCCATTCACCAAAAACAAATTTCATTTCTGGATTTCTCTCGTCGAGCTACCCCAAAAACATATATTATGGCACCCGTAACTCATTTCCTAGCTCCGGATATGTCCAGATGAAGTTCTGACTGTTTCTGGCGCGTATTTTCTTCATTTCTTCTTCGTTTTAGCTCCGTTTTACGCACCGTTTTCGCCCACGTCTTCGTAATTCAACCCTCTATCATGCCATCTTCTAATATCTTCATTTTCAATCCATTAGCATTCCCCATGTATTGTTTCCTTCGTCGATCCTGTACCGTTTCCTCGCGTAATCCACAGAATATTCACAGTTTTCTGTAAATACAACATATAATCAAATAAGTACCAATATCGCGAGAAAATCATATCTAAATAGATTAAATTGTAAGGAATTTGATGTGTAAAATGTGTATAATTTAAGACACATCAGACTCCTTTGAGAACAGGTATGAAAAGCATTTATGAATATATCAAATAAATGTTCTACAAGGACATTAAGGCATGTGAGGACATAGGGAGCACTCGAATTGAGTAGGCTTATACCCTTGTCGATTTTCCCTCGACTATGTCCATTTCCCTCGACTATGTCGAATTTCCCTTCGACTATGTCAATTTACCTTGACTATGTCAATTTCCCTTGACTATGTCGATTTCCCTCGACTGGGACTCCGAAGCACTCAAGTGATCACACGAGGACCATGAGTGGGGCTCGGCCGTACCCGTTAGATCTAACCTTCATCCCTAATTAAGAATTAATGGCATTTCAATATTAAGTCTATGCTCACATGATCTAATATTTCATTTCATTGGCAATTCATATCGTTTAAGTATTCGTAACATGTATTCCACCCCCGAGAGTTATAAAACCAAAAATAGTTAAGAGAAAAGGGGGAGCATGAACTCACTGGTTTGCGTCTTCGGTACTCGTAACTCAAATCTCCTTAGCAAACACGACTCCCTACAATGTACTAGGGTCTATTAGACGAACGGGTCGTGCCTTGACTTGTATTTACGTGTTTGAGTTACGTTTCTTTTATGTCTTCAATATTATTCCAAGTTATAATTCCTTGTTAAAATAATAATTATTTTAACTTTTAAATTATATTTAATTTTGGAATAATTATTGAGCAATATTTTGTAACAATATTTCTCCAGTATTTGTTTTCATATTTCCTTCCCAAAGATGGGGGTATCTCATACATGTATCTTTGTATTCTCGTATTCGTATTCTCAAAATAATATATTTTCAAGTCTCACTTTAGAAAATATATATATAATTTATTTGTCAAAATAATGTATTCCAAGAAAATATATATTTTTCCCAAAAATCATATATCTTCTAAATATACTAGGAAAATATATTCTTATCTCCCAAAAATAATATATTTTCTTCTTGTTGAAAATATGACATAATTTGGTAATATGTACAAAAATCATATTTTCACTTCTTGTATCCAAAATAATATTTACCAAAAATGTATTTATAACGGTATTTTCCGGAATATTTGTAAGTTACGTTTTTGCGTTCGTTTTCACAATATTAAGTGCGTAACTTATATATTTATTCCTTGTGATCTTTGGTATTATTTTGGATTGTAAATTCTTGGTATTTTGTCAAGTTATATTACTTTAATTTCCTAAAATAACATAACTATTACACCAAGTATACAAATAACCACACACTGTGTCCTTAACGTAAATATATATTCTAAATACATATTTACCCATTTTTATTTATAAAAACCAACCTCCGATACTTGTATTTTTGTTACAAAAATTATGGCAAAGTTTATATTGAAAACCATAGTCAAAATACACTAGTAAATATTTTGTTAGAAAATATTTCTTTAAGTGTTTATATTTTTAGAAAAATTTCGCCATAGTTTCCTCTAAAAATGGAGGTGTCCATGCTATATAAGCATATCATTTTCTTTTCAAAAATCAACACACAATATTCAACAATCCACCCTAAACAATATTATTCTTACCAAGTGCAAGAACAATGTTATTTGCACTACAACATGAACTTGATCTTTCACAAAAACTTGTAGTAACTTGGTAATTTTTTAGTAGACTTAGTTACCCTCCAAAATATGTTTACTTCTTGATAAACTTCATTCTTGAAAGTTTTAGGTGTTTACAACTTGTAAACATATTTTACAAAAATGTTTCTTTGTGAGATCTTCTTGTTTCATAAGTATTTACACACTTGTTTTACCACTAAAAATAGTGTTGGTTTAAGTAAGAACCTATATTTTCTCAAAATCATCTTTTGAACTTGGTTCTTTTGAAAAACCATCCATAAATCTTAGATTCATAAGTTTACCCACTCACTTTGTTTATTATTTTTCAAGAAACCATTTTATTCATCATGTTTACACAAGAAGATGATTATCTTATGTTGTCACATAATCATCCTCTCACTTGCTAGATCATGTGTTTAATCACAACCTAGCAAGCTCCATGTGATGATCAACATCACATTCTTAAGAAAACAACAACCAAGTATTATACATATACTAAAAAACACTATTTCATCAAGATTTCATCATTTATAAAGCTTATGTTAGAGATTCATGTTTATGTCTTTTAGTGCTCTTGTGATTTACAACATAATACATCTTTTAACCAATCAAAATATGAAGTAACAAAGGGTTACAAAGGTCTTACTACTAGCTCTAAGCTAGGGAAGAACACTTGATGATGAAGGTGACGAAGTTGATGGATAAAAGCAAGTAGTAGAGGTCCTTCAAGTTCCGCAAGCACCGAGCTTCCTTAATCACCTTCTAACATCATGAAATGGACTTGGAATGTATGGAAGTGGGTTGGATGATGATGATGTTGTTGTGGGTGTTCTCGGCCGAAGAGGGGAGGAGGAAGAGAGAGAGTTGTGGTGAAGAAAATGATGAGAGGATTATGCATATCATGTAATACTTATAACCAATCTTGTGCTATTATCCAAATGGTTATGTGCTTCTAATAGTACATACAAGATCCAATCATATCCAAGAAAGATCTAATGAAGATTTAAGTAATCTTGCAAGATTTTGGGAGGTGGGGTCACTCCCTTGTAACCGTAGACAAGAAGGGGGGGGGGGTTAAATGTAAGTTTGATGGTAAATTAGATAATTAGTTGGAGGTTAAGGGTAAAGTCTAGTGTTTAAATGTATCATGCATTATATAGTGTGTTAGGTTGTTCGGGAACCATAACTAGCCAAGAAATAATAAAACAATGCTTCTAGCATTATTTTGATGTTTCGGGTAATGTCCGGTTGTTCGGTTAGATACCGGTTCATTAAAGTGTCAAACTATTCCGTTTAGTGTTCTTTATGTATCCCTTTGTGACAATTTTAATTCCCGACACTTAGGAAAGTATTCAGGACCATTTAGTCATATTTTTACATGAATCTAGCTTGTTAAAAAGCTGATTTTTTGCTGAATTATGCAGAATTCTGCACTTCCCGGCACTTAAACTATCACTTAGGAATGCAGTTTTGTAATCCTTACTTTCCTACACACTATACTAGTGTATCACTTGGTTTCTGGCTCATACTGGGCCTCAAATCACTGTCTGTCTATGTACTGAACTACGTCAGCATTTTAGTTTGTCTGATAATGGTGCCAATTATGTTCTGTGCATTATTAGAACTATATCGTGTTGCATGTAGCAACGATAAAAGTCTTGCAATATGAAATGCCATTGTATGTATATAACAGTAATCAGAAATTTATTTGTCTCGTAAACTAGATCATGCACAGTTATTAAAGCACATATTACTGTTCAATTAGTGTACGGAATGTACGGAAAAGTGACAGTTGTCACAGTAATTGACTTAAGTGCACCTATGTTATTAGAGGGAATTTTTAAAGTTGGAATTATTATCGGCCAACTGGTGAAACTTAGGATTATTAAAATCCAATAACCCTTCTATAAAATGAACGTCACCTAAGTGTTTGGTAACATAGGGATGTATCAAATTTTTATGTTATAATTGGTGTGTAACCTATATCTTTACCTAATTGAGTTTTGTTTACTTCTCTATTTTTTTTATTTAAAGAGCAATTAATACAATACAAAAGAAAACAATAAAATATGTAAGTTATGATGAGGCTTCACCCTCATTGCAACATTGTGTAGTTGGTAACGCATTAAATACGATCGTCCGTGATAAATAGCCTGACGCCCTCATCTCTTTATTGCAAATTTAATGTATATATAATTTATGTATATGAAGAAAACCCCTATAATTGAGAAAACTTGGGAAACCTGAATTGTGTGGACATGATTCATCCACATCATCTATTAAAAACACATGTATAAAGGGCAATTTGGTTATTTTGTTCAACCCATCACCTCAAACTTCCCCATCCTATCATTTTCTTTATGTCACATCTCTCTCTCTCTCTCTCTCATATATATATCTCTTTTCATCCAGCCATTTTGAAAATAACTCATTAGATATTAGAGAGAGAACTGATGTTTTAGAGTGAGAAACATCACCCTTTCATCAAAGCCACCATCGAAGTCACCAGATCTGAAGATCGAAGATCGAAGCCACCATGTGTTCATGTACTCATCCCTTTCTTTTGAAGCCGTCAGATCTGAAGATCGAAGCCACTATCGAAGCTCTCAAAGAAAAGTAGTAAGGTGTAGCTCTCATCACATCTTTGTTTCTGTTTTTAGAGAGAGAAAACTATTTTTTTAGAGAGAAACTACAATCTTCATCTTGTTCATCTTGACACAAATAACACACACACAACTGTGTGAGAGAGAAACAAGTTTAAAGATCTTTCTTTTGTTATTTATGTATTTTGTTTAGATTTATATTTTTTATGATGTTTGATAGATTTAAAATCAAAGCTTATTTTGTTTATTTCAATTTTTTTTAAATCAAAACCAAGAAGAAATTTGTGTGTGCCTAATTTCTCTCTTCAAAGTATATTGATATTTTTTTCGAAGATTAATGTTGAATTTTTTAAACTGTTTGTTCATCGACTTGAAGTTGATGATTCTTTTTAGTTGGATTTTATTTTTTGGGGGGGGGGGGTATACTTTTTATGATCTCGTTTATTTTACAAATAAAAAGCCATGTTTTTTTTTCCTGGCATAACTAGCTACGTATATTACATTTCTGCTAGTTGCATTCTAAACTGTTTGTCCTTTGTCCTGTATCTTGTAACATGTGTTATACTTTGAGGTAATATATGTTGTTACAGGGTGTTACACATATATACTTAACGTAATAGTGATTTTAAATGCAAAAATGTTTTTTAGATGGACTTCACTTGGATAACACATTTTCATTAACTTTAGAAACTTCATAATTTATTCGGAATATATCGTTTATTTTACAAATAAAAAAAGTTACTTATACGTAGTAACAACGTTACACATGTTACTTATAGTTACCCCCAACCCTTTTTTTTTTGACACAAATGGGGCTGCACATATGTAACACATATTTGTAACGTGTGTTATATGTGTTATAGCAAAACTTTACACATGTACATATGTTACATAGCAGATTAATAAGTTTAACTACAAGAGATTAATAGTGATGTACTTGTTTTGTTCATAGGTAAATGGATATTTTGTGCTCAAGATGAAGATGGTTATTAAGAAGCGAAGCATAGTTAGATTTTGTAAACTTATAATAGTTTGTGGATATTTTTTTTATATTTAAGTTCATATAAAACACTTATGTTAATAGTTAGATTTTTGTTAACTTATAATAGTTTTTGGATATTTTTACATATTTAAGTTCATATAAAACACTTATGTTAAGTTTAAGTTTAATTGTAATGTTTTGTTTATAATATATACAATCTATTTGTCCCTTTATTTTGTTACATATGTTACATTTTCTGTCAACCCATTGTTAAATATGTAACGACCAGCTATGTGTCAACTTTGTTTTTCGATGTTACACACCTGGACAAAAGGAATGATGCGACCAACATTTTGTGTTAATCTGGTTTATAATTACTGTATATCCAGGTTACACAAGTTACATAGAGTCGTGTCATATTCATACCAGAGGATAGCATATATATATATATATATATATATATATCCAGGTTACACATGTTACATAGAGTCTTTGAATATTCTATACCAGAGGATAACACATGTAAAATCCAGGTTACACATGTTACATGTATGTGTAACTCATGTAACATACTTTTACATACATGGTGTTACATTTCTTACATAAGTCATAACATATTTATACTTATGATAGACACGTTACACCCTTATGTTAGAGACTCTGGCCTACGACCTGAGTATACACGTGTTAATGTGTTTTTTAACCTCTAAAATGTCTACTTTTCTACTAGTATAAACTTTTGGTTTTATTGTTGACACGTATACACGTTATACCTTTAATGTTGATAAGAAGTTTCATCCTCTTCTTGCCATGTATAAAACTTTCGGTTATCAAGCAGGTTTTTCAGTCAGAAAGGCACAAAACAAAAGTGTGATCTTTTGCATATCTGGACTATGTAATAGAATCAATTATTTTGAAGTGTTTGCACCCTTATAAATTTCTCTTTTCCATATGTTTATGTGTTATATTAGGAAGCATCAGTTTTACTATTTTTTTTCCATTGTGTTATATCAGGAATCTACACGTAACACAGGTTACATTTGAAGTGTTTGCACCCTTATAAATTTTATTTTTCCATCTGTTTATGTGTTATATTAGAAAGTTAAACGTAACACAAGTTACATTTGACACTCGTAACACGTGTTTATTTTTTAAATGGTGGGATTATGGCACAAATTACATATCAAGATCTTCTTACACCTTCATGTAGTTTTACTCCATAAATGATGTAATATTGTTGGATTGTACGACACTTTATACTCCTAATACATGCAACACTTCTTGGAACATCTATTACATGGTTATATATTGGGATCTTTGTTCCATCCTCATCTTACAAAAGGATTGAACATATCAAAACCGCAACATATGTAACCGTATATTGGTTTAACATATGTTACATCATATTTCACGATTTTTAACTAGTATATTTGTTGTATACTACAATGGTTCCCTTATGCTCCAATTTTTTACTGTGTATACATTGTCACGTATGGGCTCATATGTTCATGAAGGTTTTGATTGGATATTATCTTTTATCAATTTCCATATTTTGCATGTGCTACTCCAAAGTGGATAACACTTGTGTAGCCAGGTTACACATGTTACCTTTTAATTCAGTGTTTACACATGTTACACATCATATAATGTGTTTTAATCTTAATATGTAAACAACGGTATACATGCAACATTACACATGTTTTTGCACACAAAATGTAGTATCAACGTTGCACGTGTTACTTATATTTACACCAGCCCATTTTTGGTAACAAAGGGGTTGAACATATGTAACACATGTTTATAACATGTGTTACACTAGAGGGTAACTCCTGTATAACGTCAAAGGTACCCACCACCTGCCCTTCATCGACTTCTTGCTCCCATTTTTCATCGGTTTCTCCATCTACCTTCTTTCGCTTTATGGCCACCTTTGCTGTATCCGATATTGTGGTTCTTTTTTTCCTGCCAAGATCCCTTCTCGTTTGGCAGCAACTGCTATGGTCAAGTCGTAATAAACACAAGTTACAGTCCAGTATTTTTAATCTACTAAATAAAAAAATAGTAGTAACATAACTAACACAAGTTACCTTTCCACCCAATTATGCCTTGAACTTGAACATTCCCCAAATTTTGACTTTTTATCTGCATCATTTCACACATAGAAAAAATGAATAAAACCACCTAAAAATGTTACATATGTAAACAGTTATAGTGCGGGACTAATGGCCTCCTCTTACTCCAGCTGTTCCAAGAGTGTCCGCTAGTTGAACCGCGTCCAGTAGACTCCCTGTTTCGCTCATCCCCTTTATCTATTTATACTAAACCGACCAAAATACCTTTATTTTTCCTACACTTCAAACAACTACTATCCTGTGGAACCAACTCCCTCGCTACAAGCACTAAAAAAACATGTAACATATGTTAGCACAACCTTTCGTATTTGTTTGTCGTCATATCACATTTTTTTACATCTATAGCTTTTTTTGTTTGTTTTCTAGACTGGACAGTTGTGCTCCCCACAGCAATTGCAACTTGTAGTATATATGAGACTAGCGTAACGAATTAAAGGGACAAAAGATACACGTTATGTTACATAATGTTAGCACAACCTCCAGTGTAACACAAGTTACAAACATGTGTTACACATGTGCAGCCCCTCTTTATGTCCAAAGAAAGGGCAGGTCTAACTATAAGTATCATGTGTAACATTGTTACAACAAATGTACGGTGAATGTACCTGCTAATTATGCCAGCAAAAGACCACAACTTTTTAGATGTAAAATAAACGAGATCATCAACTATTAAATTATGTACTTTCAAAAGGTAATGTAAATGTGATCATCGAGTAAGTTTATACAAGACAGTTAAAAACCCATCTAAAACAACATTTCCATATTTTAAAAGTTATTGATTTTTTATAGAAAAAAAAATTGAGAATATCAAAAACACAAAATGATTTTAACACAAAACAAAAACAAAAACTTGCAAACTACATAAACATTTACCCATTAACTAGAACACTTTGAGCACACAAAAATCAAGCATGAAATGATCTTCATAATCTTCATTTAGAGAGAGAAAGTTGCTGTTTTAGAGAGAGAAGCGACAATCTTCATCATCTTCATTTGGAACACCAAGAACACACGCACAAGTGTATGTGAGAGAAGCAGGTTCAAACCTGCTTCTCTCTCACACACTTGTGCATGTGTTCTTGGTGTTCTAGATGAACATGATGAAGATTGTAGGTTCTTTATCTATTATAACAACCCTCATAAAATGCCCCAAATACACCCCGTATACGAGAACTAGACCCATATAACCTTAGTTTTTATAAAAATCAAATAAAACAAAGTCTTTGGGTGACTCGCGGGCCACGACAAGGATACCCCTGTGGTTCGCGGTGCGCGACCGAGACTTACTTTGTCACACCCTGACTTTTGCGGAAGCGTGTTACGTGTAACTTGCTTAATATCATTGAATTCAACCATAACAAACAACTATATGATAGAAACCATGATGTTCATCCATTAAAGAGTTTCAAAATAGTACAACCACATTTTTTAACACGAAACCAAGACTTCAAGTTCATAATATAAACCAACCAATTGTTTAAAGTTCCATAAAGGACTTGACACAATACGTTGTTAAAACAAGGCTTTGAAGTGTATGTCTTATCTAGGATAAGACATCCATTTCAAACCCTACAAAAGTGCGGATGACATCATTTATTGTAGACACGAGTTGAAAACCTTCAATGCCCGCCAGATCCATTCTCAATTTCCTGAAATACATGTAGTTTGAAAACATCAAGAAAAGTTGAGCGAGTTCATGTGTTTTGTATGTGAGCTCGTAATAAACTTTGTAACCAAAGTATGTATGTATTTGTAAACCGGTATGAAAGCTTCTATGAACAGATCAATTAATGATTTGCAAGGTCACTAATATGTGTGCAACGGCGTAGGAAGGCTCAAACCTAGCAGATTTTGTACCGGGCTTCCGGCTGGAAGACATAGTCACCACTTTCGGCCACTTCCGGCCCAGGGGTGAGGCTCCCAACACCCAAATAGATCTATCACTCATGTCCCTCGGTCCTTATACAAGGATTAATGGTCTTAAGTGCGTGCCTACCCATTCACATGATCTAACAGTTTATTCCTTAGCTAACCATACCATTTATAATCGTTTGTAAACATTTGTAACATGCATTTCACCCCCGAAGTTATAAAACTGAAAACAGTTAAAAGAAAAGGGGGACATGAACTCATAATCTTGCGTTCAGCAAACAGGTGCAACTCAAAGCATCTTCTCGATCGCATGACTACGTACACACGTGCTATGGTTTATTAGACGGATGAGTCGTGCCTTGACTTTTAGTCTTATTAGTTATGACTTAGTATCTTTGAGTTACGTTTCTTGGTGTCATAGATATTATTCCAAAGTATATAATTATTTGTTAAAATAATAATATTTTAACTTAAATTATATTTATTAATTGTTGGAATATTTGTTAAAATAATATATTTTAACTTATTTGTTTTGTAATCCTTCAAAGAATATTTTCCCCAAGGATGGGTATTCTTATACATGTATTCTTAAACTTGTGTATTTTTGCCAAGTATTGGTGGCGTATTCCGGTGTGTATTTATACGTACGAGAATACGTATTTTTATTGTATTTATTAAGTATTCTTATACTTAATTTTTGTATTTATACTTTCCGGAATATTATTTTTAACCAATAAACATCACCAATTTACATTCTTAAAATATATATACATTTTAAGAAAACTTTTATAGAAAATTATTTATGATTCTTCCTTGGCAAAAATATTTATATTTCCATATAAACCTCAAAAATAATATATTTCAAAGTTTAACTTAGAAAATATTTACAAATCCATTTTTCTCCCAAAAATAATATATTCTAAATTTATTTAAGAAAATATATATTTTCTCCAAAAATAATATATCTTCTTAATAGTTCAAGAAAACACATATATTTTTCTTAAAAAAAATTCCAAAATAATATGACAGAAGAGAGAGAGCTCATGACTTTACTTAAAATAGTATATTTTCCTCTTGACAAAAATATGGTATATTTTTGTAACACTTTTAAAAATTATAATTTCTGTTTCTTTGGTTTCCAAAATACCGTTTAACTTATTTGTCAAAATATACATATGAATTTAATTCCGGAATATTTATATAATCTATATTCCTTGTTCGGTTTGTCCAATATTTGGGTATAGTTTATATATTCACCTTCTTGGAATTTTGGTAATATTTTATGTTATAATTTTTGGTATTTTGGTAAGTTATATTATTTCAAGTCCTAAAATAATATAACTAATATACATAATATAAAAGTAATCACACAAATTGTGGCATCTAAATATATATTTTCCTAGATACATATTTAGTCACTTTTATTCATCAAAAACAACCTCCAATGTTTGTAATTTTTGTAACAAAATCTATGGTAAATTTTATATGAAAGATCATGGTAAAAATTTACTTATAAACACTTGTTTAAAAATATTTTTCTAAGTGTCTACATTATATAAAATTTTTGCCAGAGTTTCCCCTTAAAAATGGAGGTTTCCATGCTTTCAAAGCATATCATTTTCTTTTAAAATCATCACAAATCATCAACAATTCAATCAATACTTACCAAGTGTCAAAATCATGCATTTTACACTACAACATGAACTTGAAATTTTGTAAAAACTTGTAGTAACTTACCATGTCAATTAGTAGGCTTAGTTACCCTTTAAAGTGTGGTTATTTATTTATAAATCACATTCTTGAAGATTTTAGACTTTCACAACTTGTAAAATGATTTTTCTAAAAATCATTCTTTTGAATTTTTCTTGTTAACAACATATTTCTACACTTGATTTAATACTAAAAATTTGATTAGTTTCTTTAAAACTCATGTTTATGTAAATCTTTTAAATAAACTTGGTTTCTTGAGAAAACTAGTTTTGAAATCATCCATCTACAAGATTTATATTATGTTTTGATCATCATCATTCATAAAAACATTTTCATATTTCAAGTTCATGTTTACATAAAGGATGATCATCTTGGTTCTTCACAAGATTATCCTCTCACTTGCTAGATCATGTGTTTAATCACAATCTAGCAAGTTTCATATGATGTTTAACATCATAAACACAAGTAATCTACCATCAAGTTACACACATACATTTAAACAACATAGTTTCTTATGATTTCAAGCTTTATGTTAAGAGTTATGTTCTTAATCTTTGATGTTCTTCATGTTTAGTCTTTTACATATACTTTTAACCAACACTATAAGAAGTAAAATGAGATTAGGAGAGCCTTACTACTAGCACAAGGCTAGGGAAGAGATTCAAGATGATGAAGATGATAAACTTGGTGGTTAATAGCTCTTGAGAGAGGTCCTTCAAGCTTCAATGGCACCAAGCTTCTTATTCTAGCTCCTTACACCTTTGTATCACTAGAGATTGGATGAACAAGACTTGAAAGTGATGGTGATGGTGATGGTGGTGGTGTTCTCGGCCGTGAGGGAGGAGAAGAGAGGGAAAGAGTTTGAGTTGTGAAGTTTATGAAATGAAGTGTTATGTGTGAACTAGTGGTTTATATCTTTGAACATCCAACATGTGCTTAACCATTGTGCATTATGTCTCTAAAGATCTAACAAGATCAAATAAACAATATAAAGAAAATCAAGGGTGGGCCACATCCTTGTGACCGTCGCATGAGGGGGGGGGGTATACGTTTGGGATGTAATGGTAAGTTAAGATAATTAGTTAGATTTCAAGTGTTTAGTTAGTGTTATAAGTTGTTATGTAGTTATAAGATGCATTATGATGTTCGGGGACCATAACTAGCTTGGAAATGATAAAACAGTGCTTCTAGTGAAAATTTGGTGTTTCGGGTAGTGTCCGGTTGTTCGGTTGGTTACCGGTTCGTTAAGGTGCTAAATTACGCAGTTTAGTGTGCTTTATGTTCCCTTTTGTGACAGTTTTGATTCCCGACACCTAGGAAGGTATTCTGGACCATTAAACCATAATTCTGCATAATATTAAGCTGTTTAAATGGTGATTTTTGCTGAAAATTGCAGAATTCTGCAGTTTGTGTGAGTTTTAGGCACATTCCGGCACTTAAACTATCACTAGGAAGGCAGTTTTATGATCCTTACTTTCCTACACACTATACTAGTGTAAGTCTTGGTTTCTGGCTCATTCTGTGCTCTAACATCATGTCTGTCTGAGTACTGAACTCCCGTCAGTACTACTAGTTTGTCTGATAACTGTGCGAACTTTGTTTCGTGCATCATTTGAATCATAAAGTGTTGCATGTAATGATGATATGATATCATGCAATATGTAATGCACTTGTATGTATATGACAATAATCAGAAAGCATTCATGTCATTAATTTAAATCAGCACAGTCATTAAGCTACAAATTACTGTTTAATTAATGTACGAATACATGGAAATTTGACAATTGTCACATTCTCCCCCCGTTAAGAAAATTTCGTCCCGAAATTTTAAGCTGCGCTATTGGTTGCAGGGGAGTTAGGGAAAAAATATGGGTACTTTGATTTCATTCGATCTTCACGCTCCCAAGTAAACTCTGGGCCGTGACGTGAGTTCCATTGAATCTTGACAAGCTTAACACTACTCATCCGAGTCTTTTTAACTTTCCAATCTGTAATCTCAACGGGTTCTTCGGTGAAGTGGAGAGTGTCGTCTATATGTACTTCATCCGCAGGGATGATAACTGTCTCTTGAGTTGGACTTTTCTTCAGGTTAGATACATGAAATGTATCATGAACACCGTTTAGTTCTTCTGATAATTCTAACTTATACGCTATGGTACCAACCCTTTCAAGTATCCTGAATGGCCCAATGTAACGTGGGTTTAACTTTCCACGTTTCCCAAATCGTGCCACACCTTTCCAAGGTGAGACTTTTAACAAAACCATATCTCCTACTTCGAATTCCAAAGGTTTCCGTCTCTGATCTGCGTAACTGTTTTGTCGATCACGAGCTGCCTTGATGCGCTCTCGGATCTGCATGATCTTGTCAGTTGTTTCTTGGACCAGTTCGGGGCCAACCATCTGTCTGTCTCCAGCATCTGCCAACATAACGGCGAACGACACTTACGACCATAGAGAGCTTCGAACGGTGCGGCTTGAATACTTGTATGGTAGCTGTTGTTATAGGAAAACTCAACCAGAGGTAGATGAGTATCCCAACTGCCACCCAAATCCATTACACAAGCACGGAGCATATCTTCCAGCGTTTGAATAGTTCTTTCGCTCTGACCGTCCGTCTGCGGGTGAAAAGCTGTACTCAGATTCAACTGGGAACCAAAAGCTTCTTGAAAGGATTGCCAAATCCTTGATACAAACCGTCCATCTCTATCAGATATTATCGAGATAGGCACTCCATCACGTTCTACTATCTCCCTAGCTTACCAGTGCTATCCTTCTCTCGAATTGGTAGGAAATGTGCAGAATTCGTCAACCGATCTACCATTACCCAAATCATATCATGTCCTCTAGGAGTCCTGGGTAACTTTGTTATGAAGTCCATTGAAATCTATTCCCACTTCCACATGGGTATTTCCGGCTGTTGCAGAAGACCTGAGGGTTTCTGATACTTGGCCTTTACCTTGGCACAGGTTAGGCACTTTCAACCGTAGATGGCAATGTCACTCTTGAGTCTTGGTCACCAATAGTAATCCTTCAGATCTTGGTACATCTTGTCCGATCCTGGATGGATCGAGTACTTCGATTTATGAGCTTCATCGAAAATAACCTCTCTAATACCACCATAAAGCGGAACCCATATACGTCCCATGCAATGCAAGGTTCCTTCCTCGTTAGGCATCAGCTTCTTCTCCATTCCTCGGAGATATTCCGCCTTAAGGTTTTCTTTCATAAGAGCTTCTTTTTGCGCGGCACGAATACGCAAAGTGAGATCCGTCTGAATAATCATTTCTAAAGCCCGAACCCTTATGGGGTTAATCCTTTCCTTTCGACTTAAGGCTTCTGTTACCACATTCGCCTTTCCAGGATGATACTTGATCTCGCAGTCATAATCGTTTAGCAACTCAACCCATCGTCGCTGTCTCATATTAAGCTCTTTCTGGTCAAATATGTGCTGAAGGCTCTTGTGATCCGTGAAAATAGTACATCGAGTACCATACAGATAATGTCGCCAGATCTTCAAAGCAAATACCACTGCACCTAACTCCAGATCGTGAGTGGTATAGTTCTTCCCATGGACCTTCAGTTAGCGTGAAGCATAAGCGATAACCTTTTGGCATTGCATGAGCACGCAACCCAATCCCTGACGCGAAGCATCATGGTGTGTGGTTGGGTGTATTATGTTTTTCTTTATATTTTAAGCCCCTTTTTTTTAACACATTAGTCAAGTTTTAAATTTATAAAACACGATATTCTACTAACACTAAACACACACATGGGCAAGTGCACCCATCGTGAGCGTAGTATAGCGTTGGTAAGATACCGAGGTCGTCCAAGGACACAAGAGCTTTTAGTACCGGTTTATCCTCAACGTCTAGTAAAATCAAAAGTTTTAGAAAAGGTTTTAAACATGAAAAAAAATAAAACTAAAAATGCTGAAAAATTAAAATAAAACAGATAGACAAGATGAATCACTTGGATCCGACTCGCCTTTAATATAACCTTTGATGATTTCCGCACTTTTGCACTTTTTAACAGATTATCTTAGTTATAGTAGTAGGCCCCTCTTTTGAAGGTGACGTTACCCTCAACCTAGTAGTTTGAGTCAGCAAGGATACAATCCTAAAGGGCTGGAATATTGAAAGATAATTAATTATGTTATTAATGCGTAATGTGGTAGGCCCCTCTTTTGAAGGTGACGTTACCCTCGGCTATGTGGTTTGAGTCAGCAGGGATACAATCCCAAGTAGCCGGGTTAATGTATTAATAGTAGTTTACAAATGAGGGGATCAAGTCATTCGCACCCCCCGCCATCCAATACCAGTGGGTATTGAAGGAGGTCCTAGTAGGCTTGACCCAGGTCCTTGCAGGATTTATACACTGAACAAGGCAAGAACCTTACCAAACCATTCCCTTAACCCCCGACAAGTAGCCAACATATCTCTATATAGACCGTAGAGATATGAATGGTGTAAATCTTTTATTTTATATAGACAGTAAAATAACGCCAAGACACCACGGACAAATGATAAGGAAGTTTCACCTTCAACATAAAAAACTAGTTATTAAAGTCATTAATACAAAACCAATAAAAAGTGCGAAAAGATTAAAAATCAAAAGTATTACATTAAATGCTTGTCTTCACGAAGTGATGTAAGAGACTTAGGTAAACATGGCCTTTGATTGTCAAGAACTCTTACGATCAATCTTGGATCTCGAGACTACTACACACACTCTAGGTGGATGATGGATGATGGTGGTGGTGGTGGATGTGGGTGTTGTGATGGTGGTGGAATGTAGGTGAAGTGGGAGAGAGGTGGTTTGCCAAGGGATGCCTTTGAAGTGAACCAAACACCCTTATTTAAAGCATGCACAAAAGCCCGGACATGGCCTCGTGTCCATCCTTATTCTCTTTCTTCATTAATTGCAATTTGTCTGCATTAGCTCTAAACGCCCCCGTGTTCACTGGGCACGGCCCTGTGTGCAGAAGCGAATCTGTACTATCAAGATTTGCAAGATTTTGTGAATCTTAGCGTTGACACCTGGCCACGCCCCCGTGTCCGCTGGGCACGGGGCCGTGGTCAGCCTTCTGTTCCTTTGTTTTTGCTTAGGAAGATGCTGTTGAGGGGTCGGGCATGCCACGTTTATTCCTTTTCTTTGTATTTATGTTAGATTTGGCTGCATATTTGTTCCTTTTATTCAATTAAGCTCATTTGGTCCTGAAAATACAAAAGAAAGACAAAATCATACTTTTTCCAACATTAGTACTAAAAAAAGGTTAGTTTTATGCCTCATTTGATGTAATTTATATGTTGCATTTTACACATATCAAATACCCCACCACTTGAATCTTTGTTTGTCCTCAAGCAAAACTCTTTATTATGTGGCTTACACGCGCAAATGGAATGGGTAGAAGAGAAGTTTTGGGCTTGTCTTGAGTGTCGGGAATCCAAGATCTTTATCGGGTTTTATTTTTATATTATTTACAATCCTATTCGTCATGATTTATTTAGAACGTTCCATAGGAGAAATTACTTATTTTGGCATAACATGCCTTTTTAAAATTCCATTTATATACAAGTTCACATACCTCACGGGAGATCACTCAACACTTGGCCGATTATGTATTTTTGTGAAACACTCGAGACCGGCATGGAACTTACTTCTACCATATGCTTGCCAAGCAATCAATCTTCCTCCTTTTTAACTATAAACCTTTGTACATATCAAAAGGACTTGGAGAAGGGTTAGGCTTGGGTTAAAGGTAGGTGGTTTTGGGTTAGTGGTTAGTAAAAAGGGCTAAAAGCGTAAAAAGCGTCGGTTGTTGTAAAACTTTTTGTTTTTTTGTGACTTTTATTTGAACAAAGTACTTTCAAACAAAGTTTCTTTGAGGAACTTTTTTGTTTATTGCTAGACTTCATTTTTTTAAGGAACGTCACAAGAAAACCGAGCTTCTTACTAAAATAAAAGGGTTTAAAAGAAAAAAAGGGTTTTGGTGGGTAAAGGGTGTTTGTTTTGTGGGTTTAGAAATGAAAAGGTTTAGGCTCAAAGGGGTTAACTAGGGGGATTTTGGGTAGGTTAAAAGAAAAAGAAAAATAATGGTGTTGAAAAGAAAAAAGGGTTAGTCCTAATGCCTCCATCATTTACTTACTTGGGTTTAAGTTGGTAAGGACCAGGAATGTATCGTCGTGGCAAGTTCTAGAGTCGTAAGAACCAAGTCGCTATTCACACAAGAAACGAAAAATGAGCATTTAGTTTAAAGATGTATGCTTGTATGCTCAATAAAGGCTCAAAACTCACT